>SDVV010030369.1:0-11685 GCA_016164225.1 Gammarus roeselii
AGCCCCTGTCGTTTACTTGCTGATGTTTAATTCATTGATATATCAAGTCAATTTCTTCTGAAAAGAGAAAACCTAAATCTATTAGTTTATGAGTGATGCTGCGGTAGGGAAAGGAAAAGCGTAGTGAGACTAACAGTAGAATTGTAAATGAGCAATGAGATTTCTGACCTCCCGGAGAAGTCACTGATCGGGTATTGTTAAATGCACTCGAGGGGCGCGTAATGCTGCCCATGAAACAGCACACCGCGCATAACAAATATCCGAGTCTTTTATGGTTGATTTTCTAAAACCATTGGATACATTCCCGACACAAAACATCGCAGCTTCACTGATGAATGGGACTCTTTTCACACATCACAACGGATGTTATTACTTTCCAGTCCAATGAGTCCTTCATTTCTCCGTTTCATGAGACCGGCAATTATACCAGCAACCGCCGACTGCGTTGCGGGAACAGAAGAACTAGCGGCCATTGCCTCGATCAGAGTATTTGCCAGCCGATATGAAGGAGTCACTTATTGGAATACTCAACGCTTAGATAATTGTTCATGTGACTTCGCACTCTGGCATTGATGCACGGAAATGGCTGCTGATGAGACTGTGCTGACTGTCCTTAATAGACTGACATGCTGCGACGTGACCTGTTTACTTTCATTAGTGGACGGACAGTACGCTGATGAGAGTTTGATAACTGTTTTCACTGGATTGAGAGGCAGCTGGCAAAAAAATGCGAACTGTCTTTGGTGGACTAGCAGGGGGCAGATGAGTTTTAGCAGGGAGCAGTTGTGGTTTTGCTTACTGAAGAGCCAGCAGACGAGAGAGACATTGTTAACTATCCCAAGCTGATGGACATACCGCCGACATTCATTGCCTGTTCAATAATTTAACAGCTAATAAAAACAATCGCCTTTCTTCCACGACCGCAAGGCCGAGCCAGCAACTGGGGGATAACAGCCCCTAATGATTGTCGAAACTACGAATAACAAACCAGAGAGAGTTCGATATTCTTCAGCGGTAATGCTTCATGACGGGTGTTGACAGCTGCATGATACGAGATCATTGGTTTGTTGCTTAACCAAATGTCGAAACTGATTAAATGTATCCTGATTTTTTTTTAATTCAGGCGCTAAATGTTTTTTTATTCAGGTTCAAGTGCTCGTTACATATCTGTTTAGGCGTCTCAAATATTTACCAGCGAGATCAATATGTTAAATTTTCATTTGAGTTCGAGTTGTTGCACAGGTTTGGTATTTTCCTGTACAGTCGTCAATTGTGACGACTGTAGAAGCTAATTTAATTCCCTTTAGGATGTTCGAGCGCTTGTTGCAGGTCATCCAGCTCTAATACAGTCGGTCGAGTAACACTGAATTGATTTTGAAAGATACATTGGAACATATGCGAGGCCCAAAATAAAAGATATTCTATTAACTGCTGCGGTGTTTCACAAAACAAACGACTGCATTCGACAGATTTCGATGGAATGGGGGAAAAAAAATTAAGAGGCCAAATGAGTGCATCGCTGACGCTGTTCTCATTTTCAGCATCAGGAATAATCGACTATGTTGAGAGGTACATTTCTAAATTTTCAACACTCTAGAGCGACGGAAAGGAACGTGTTCGGACCCGCTAAATAAAGATGCCTCCGGCATTTTCATAGACTAAAAATCATACAAAAAAATAGAATATACTGAAGTATTAGAGTTACTGACGTTTACTGAATTCGATTGCCGTATCACCATAAATAATAAAAGAATGTATCAAGAATTACAATAACATTTTCCCAACACTAACAATGATCAAACGACATTTCTTGATTGCTCTAACTATTTATTTCCATAGTTCCAACAGATCTCTAACTCGTCTGCTAACTTTCTCTGGACTGATCAGAGGCCAACTCCTCTTGCAATTTTATCCCCCGAGCAGTGAAGCGGCGTCCTCAGAGCCTTTGTTCTCACTGCACCTCGCCTCGCAGTCAACATTTGCTGAAGGAGTTTGTGTAAACGTGAGGGAGGGGGGTGTTGAGGGCGGTGTGGGAATGGAAATAGGAGATTTAATTAATGTATTCAATGATAAGTAGGAATATTAACGATTAAGAACTGCATAATGTAATGAGAACTCAAGTACTTTTCTGCTGGTTGAAATGAGACAAAGTGAGCAGTGCCATCCCAGGAAATGAATTCAAATGACGTCAAATACCGAATGCTGCTTCTTAGCCCCAGCAGCACTGTTATAGTGAAATGTTTCCATCCAGATTTCACTTCCCATCCATCAATTCCCTGAACTTCATGCAAGCATTGAACCCCTAGAGAAGTTGCTGGCCTTTTCAATAAAATCTTGAATACCCTAAACGACCTGTTTACAGTTGCAAGTAGATCGACGGTTGACAGATAATTGGAAGCAATCAACCAGTTTAAAACTCTATCTACCGTCAAACGGATTGAAGTGTGTACGTCATTGAAGATATCATTCACGGAACACTCTTCTGAACACTATCAACTAGTACAGTATACTTGAAATAGCAACCTTGGAAACCTAGACCCATCGAGAGGTAATTTCTCTGCAGTCATCAAAGAATATATAATGAGACTTACAATGCGTTTGATAAAAGAGGGATCAGGAGCCAGGTCATAAATTACGGTCAAGAAAGCGCTTGTAGGAAACTCCGGTGCCGAACCTTGAGGACGTTTGGAGGCCGACTTGGAGGATCAAAAAGTTAAATGAAACCAGCAAATTTTGATGATGACCTGACGACCAGTTCTTGTGATTGCAATCTGCGGGAGATAGTTTGGAACCTTTAAAATAGGTTGACGAGCTACCAGTATTGCTTTACTTTGCTCGTTTCTTTTTATTTTCTTCATACTTAATATGTCGGGTACAAAAAAAAGATGCATTCATTTCGGTGGAACTTCATTAGATGCCAACCCGATTACGGATAATCCATTGGGGAAAAAAATATCACACGAAAATGCAGTTTAATAACTGCCAAATTATATATGAAGCTCTAGAGCAATGTGAAGCCAAATGATAGGACCTCAGCTTCTAAAGGCTAGGTTGACCGTTAAATGAGGCCGCCGTGGCCGAGTGGTTAGCGTGCCCGACTGCAGTGCCAGCCTCTAGTGCTGCACGTCGTGAGTTCGAGCCTCGGCATGGACGAGGCGGTCTTGTGACGAGGAGATTGGGCGCCTCTCTCCTCTGTGTCAGCTAATCATAGCCACCCTCCTAATTAGGAGGAAACGGCTGTGTATCGATACATACATACATTTAAAATATATAACGTTGTCATTGATCAACTCTCTTGATGTTAACGTGTGTTGTAAGTGACTCAGTTAAAGCGGAATACCGAGCACAGGAAATATGTGTAGCCAGTACATGCTATACTTTGAGTGCAACTCTATAGATCTTTATTTATTGATTAGGGAGGGTAAAATATATGTTTGCATCGGTCATGAACACCTACGAGGCCACGAATGCATCATGGATTTGATTTAAATATCCGGATAGGCTATCTGGGATATTAAATACTCGAGGTTACGCTTTGTTCATATAATTTATGATGGCTGTTCTCAAAGACTCATAGTACTTATGCAATTCTTTATGAGTTACTTCATGACCAGAATTGCACCATTTGCAGTCGGAAGAAGTTTGATTGAACGCAGGACAAGGAAAAATAAGGCTTCGAAGACGTGAGTAATTTTTTCTTCGCTTTCATTTATGGACTTCCAATCCATTTTTTCCACGTTTTCCACCGTTCCTATCTGTCCCTACTCTAGATGACAAGTTCAATAATACACGGAATATTGAGATAAAGCGTAAAATGCTGGCCGTCTTGGAGGGTCAGTTTGTGCGTTCCAGGTATCTGCCTTGATTAGAAATTGCTCATTTCTGAAACTGCACAAATACTTACTAACTCTGTGGATTGCGAATGTTGCTTGTCATCGTAGAACCGAAAAAGCTGACAAATAGATACAACTGATCTTCGGCATCGCTCTTACTTATCATTAAAAGTCTACAATTTGTTGGTCATTTCCTATGAATTTCCAGGAGTGGACCAATCCAGCTCAGTTCTGTGCTTCAAAGTATTGTATCGGCTGATTTTATCCACTCCTCGTGGTAAAGAAATAATTCACTTTAATCGACTATTCGTTCAAATGATATAATACAGGGAAAAATCATTAGTGTCATATGCATAATGGTTTCAATTAAAATAATATGTGTTTCTGAGAGAACCTCGGTAATATAGGAAACATTTTGGTTTCTCAGATGGACGAGTATTTCATTACAATTTCACATACGAAAAAAATCCAACAAGTTCTTCTCAACATTTTCCTTACTCAACCAGGACTGAAATATTAGAGCATCAACTTTTGAGAGCATCGACTTTTCTGTATTACTTGAGTCACTTTAAAAAAAATTGACACTGAATATGAAATAATCAGGTAAAACAGGTAAAACATCCATTGTCCACTTGAAATATAGTTCCTAAAATAAACCCAAAATACAGGTGCCTCTGAGAGCTACTAGGCCCAGCCGTTACAATGTCTACAGATCAGCGTAGTTTATATTATCTGAAATGTGCATAATGATCCCGTTTATTAATTTCAAACCGTTTTATTGTTAACCGGCTTTATAGGGACTTGTACAAATGTATTCATTTCAATTGAACAAGCTGGATTATTTGGGAACATTGCTGTTGTAGTTACAGTTCGGTGAAATCGGTGTGACGACGAACTCACGTCCATGAAACACGACGCGACAAGTTCAGATGGCTCTCCCCTGTCATTGGTCTCAGCAGCAAATGAAGCAAGAAGGGCGTGACCAGCTGCTTGACCCCGTGCAATGGATGATTAGTTACCAGCCTTTAGGTGATCAATCCTGTGAAGTAAATGGATGTTATTCACTGACATTGTTCATCACGCAATATTACAATTGAATGCGTGCATTGAAAAGAAAAAAATCCATTATTCATACAATCAGGGAACTGGGTCAACGATGGTCCTTTTTTTACCATACAATAAACGCAGGACATTTCGTATTGCATTACTGCATGTAGCAGTTAAATATAGTTAAATTAAACAACAGGTCATGCTTCGTAGGACTTCATCGAAAACCAATTATGGTTTTCCTTCGAATTTCTGGGAAACAAAACAGGTCCGGACGAAACTCTAGAATATTTCAATGCAATGATTGTCGAGAAGCAACATGCCTCAATGTGCATGAATTATTTTGAAGAAGAGAAATGTTCGAAGTAGAAAATACACCGATGGAAGAAAAAACATGCACGTATATGTAGACGTCCACTTTACCATGCTCACGGTCACAGTATTTATTTGTGGTCTTTACCACACCCGTGGGAAGGACTAGAAAAACGGGGACCGTAAGCTTGGTTAAGCGGACATTTGGTAAGTCTGGACAAACTTATTTTTCACTCTGAAGTATCATGGTCATCCTTAGTAGTTGAAAGAGGATTCGAACACCCACCACATTAGAACATTCAAATTTCAATCCGGCTTGATGTAATTATTTCCATCCGGTGAAAGCTGCGGTTCGGGAGGGAAAACTTTTTCTGGCCTTGCAGATTCATGCCTGTTATTTTCTAGGAAAAATTTGCATTTTTTCATTTAATTTATTGCAACTACTCGTAATCAGCCTAAACTGTTTCTAAAGACTAAAAACAATGCTACGAATCATTTATCACACGAGATCTAACGTGAAAAATACAAGATATTCCTCATGAAACAGATAAAATTAAAATAATAAAATGGTCATATATTGTAAGTTTTTAGGTAAAGCATTATCGTTTGACAATTAATCCACATGAGTATACAGTAGAGTAAATGAAAAGTTTTCTAATTCAGTTACCTTAATGATTTCTTGATTTCCACATCGATCACCGCTAATTATCCAATGACTCGTTTTTATTGCTCCATTTATTTCAATTAATGTGTTGCCATTTAATTTTGGTCGCAATACGTTGACAACGTTCTTTCAACAGATTATTCGATTAATGGCGTTAACTGATGCTCGGGCTTCTTGGTGGATGTTGGAGCGGTCGACCAAATGCGATGGAGCGAAGTTGCGTTTACAATAGCTGATCCAGATACCTTGCTGCTATCCAGGATCTTAATTCATTCCTGGGCAGAAGGATTCACCAGAGAAGAATAAAACCCCTAACATGCTACCTGCCGCCCGCTCTATGGTTAATATGAATATCTGTGTATGACGCCATTGGGCCTGCGAGTATATTCCGTTTGTGTCTATATCGGAAAAAAATATAGATGGATGTATTTGACCGACTGTTATTCATCTTATCTATAGTTACCTAGCTATACAAATGTATAGGAAAAGATTGTAAAGCTAAATTTACATGAGCATTTAAAGGACAGATGAAACAATCGTGTCTCTTTTCCCAAAACGGCAATCAAATTGGTAATATGACTGCAGTCAAATGGGTCATATGACTGCAGTGAAATGGGTCATATGACTGTAGTCAAATGTGTCAAATGACTGCAGTCAAATTGGTCATATGACTGCAGTGAAATGGGTCATATGACTGCAGTCAAATGTGTCATACGACTGCAGTCAAATGGGTTTATTACTGCGGGTGTCAAACTCACCACCGAATGGAGGTGAGCTTGACTCCCTGAGCATCATAAAAATGGTCCTTATATATTGTTGTTTATCTGAAATATTCTGATATCAATATAATTAGTTTTCCTGTGAGTAATGCTCTGCTTTTGAAGCTAATATTGCTTCCTCAAGAATATATTTACATTATATCCCTTCTATGCCATTTTGAGTTCAGATAATCAAATCTTCTTCTCAATTCAACCGTTAGATATTGATGTCACTGTACCTTTCCGCAACTATGCCACGATAACAGGTGGAGGGCAACCTCCCATTGCCCATTAACAACAATGTCCGGTTACGCGATTTCACGTTGCCCCTCAACAACGATGGCAGGTCAATGCTTCATAACGGCGACACGGTACCTTTAACGGCGACACGGTACCTTTAACGGCGACACGGTACCTTTAACAGCGACACGGTACCTTTAACGGCGACACGGTACCTTCAACGGTGACACGCTACCTTTAACGGCGGCACGGTACCTGTAAAGGTGACGCGGTACCTTTAACGGCGACACGGTATACCTTTAACAGCGACACGGTACATTTACCGGCAACACGGTACCTTTGTACATGAAACGTCACCTCGTTGTTTGGTCGCAGTATCATCAGGGAGGGCAGTTAGCGCAGCAGAAGGCAAAACCAACAAACATCGAAGCGTTAAACGTTCATTGCCAACAAGACGTTGTTTCTGTAGCAGGCGGAATTCAATTATAGTGACTCAGTTTGAATAAGAAATACAGTCAGTCCTGCTAACTCTGCTGAAATTAGTGTTGAAATAAACTGCTGTACCGTGATGAAGTGGAACTGCTGTATTCGGGATGAAGTGTAACTGCTGTACCCGTGATGAAGTGTACTTGATGTACCCGTGAAGAAGTGTAACTGCTGTACCCGTGATAAAGAGTTACTGCTGTACCCGCGATGAAGTGGAACTGCTGTACCCGTGATGAAGTGGAACTGCTGTACCCGTGATGAAGTGTAACTGCTGTACCTGTGATGAAGTGGAACTGCTGTACCCGTGATGAAGTGGAACTGCTGTACCCGTGATGAAGTGTAACTGCTGTACCCGTGATGAAGTGTAACTGCTGTACCCGTGATGAAGTGGAACAATTCATCCTTCGCGTTTGATGTGTGAGAGTAGAACTTATGAGAGCAAGATTTCAGCGTCACACTAATTTTACGTATCATCTCTTTTTGTACCGGCATCGATTGATGCTCTTTAACGCATGTGTGTGGGATAACTGGTGATGGACATGACTGGGTCTACCTTGCCGTTAAAATAGATTACTGTATGAGGGATGCAACTCTTTACGTAGATGAAGATCTTCGTGAAATCCTTCTCCGGACGCTCTACCGACGCAGGTGAACGTGACCGACCCCATCGCTACAAATTGTACTGCCACAAGCATTCAGCTCGAATAGAGCAACAAGTTTCGGGTCATTTGGGATCTCAGGAATACCTCTCCGTCAGGGCTCAGTACCCCATTAAGGGCTCCACCGTATCGGCAGTAGCGCTGTGTTACTGCCCACTATTCCTGTTTTATCACCAGCATGGCATGGCCAGAGCAGCCCCTTGGGCCTTTTATCTAAGAGATTACAGCCGATTCAAGGAGAAGGGAATGGATTAACAAAATGAATCATCGAAATCAGTCATGCTCATTTGTTGGTATCGGGATTCCGAATGGACCGGATAATATTGGCAATATAATTTTTTGAGATCGTTTGATACCATAAATAAACATTTTGTCCCTAAACGCACAATCCATATTATTTTTTTATATATAAACAATTATTGAAAGAAAAACGTCTTACATATCATATACAGATGCAGACGCAAGGCAAAATCCCCCAAATGGTGGATGTTTGGGAGCATGTCAAATCCCCACTCTACTAAAGTATTCACAAACATTCCAAAATAGTGTTCTTTCCACTGAAGGGTGTGACCAAGACCCCGGAACACACACATTTGGTCATGAGTGAGATCCGGGATCCGGGATAAATATAAAAATTAGGCAATATGATTGCAAGAGAATCCTGGATCTGAGCGTTACATTTAACGAGACCTCTGTGCTGTTCATAAGTGTTTACTTCCCTGTCAACTCCGGTAAAAATCTGGAGGGATATCTCAGATGCATGGGTGATCTTCGGGGTATATTGGAGAGAAGGGAAGAGTAACAAGTGTGTATTTTAGGAGATTTTAATGCCTCCCCACGCTCAAATAGGTTCATTGAGATTGAAGAGCTATTTGCTGAGCATAATGTTGCATTTCAGTACACAAGGCTGCTTCCACCTGACACGTACACACATGTGAATTGCGATTCTTTCGCCACCTCATAGATAGATCTTATTGCTTTGTCCTCGCTGTTATTGGATGCAACAACTTTCTGTCTCTTGCTGCCTGATGTGGCAGAGGGGACTACTAGACAGATTCTATGCTGAGCTCGGTGCCCTCCTTACAAATATTCCTGATAGGCTTCTCAGAGTGAATGAGGGTGTTGATAACGTAAGATTGAATGATCTGTATAGCTTTACGAGGCAGTGTATATTAATTGCATGACTGCGTGCTTTTGGCACTAGAAAACTGAGCAAATATAACGTGTCAGGCTGGAATGAACGAGCACGAGAACTGAATTATGCTGTACGAGACGCCGTATTTAATTGAAATTTTGTTGGAAGGCCTCGGGGAGGTCAACTTGAGGTACCTATGAGGATAGCAAAGTCACGGTTTTGTAGAGAACTTGCGTTTTTGAGAGATAACATGCAACAGTAGCGTGCGCAGGCTCTTCTATCAAAATTGGCATAAGGTAAATGTAACAGTTTTTGGAAATAAACTCTGTCACTTAATCCTAGAAGAAAAGCACTTCAACTCGCGGTGGCAGGCAAGGGTGTGGGGGGAGCATTTCAAGCACTTTGTGAATTCTGTTGACACGGAAGAGAATAGAGGTTGGGTGCAAAACGCCCTCGACAATGTTCCTGCTGTTAACGAAATGGTTTATATGATAGAGGTTAGGAGCATTGTCAGAGGTCTCAAAAATAACCAAGCCGTTAGAAATGACCACCGAGTGAAGTGATTATGAAGGATTCCCACTGACTGACTGCAGTGCTTGCCTTGCTCTCTTCCTTTCTGACTGCATTCATGCCAAGAAGTTACCATGAGAGGTAATGCATGTAACTGTGATTCATCTTTTTAAATGTAATACGAGGGACCCTCCTGATATAAATAATCAGCGACCCATTGCTATTGCCACCTCCTCAATTTCAAAGGTTCATGAGCAGATCATCCATGCAAGATCCCAAACATTTCTTTTTACCGCGAACATTCAGTTTGGATTCAAATAGGGCAATTGGTCTGAATTTGCGATATTCGCATTGAAAAACTGTTCAGTATTACAGATGTAGAGATTCGCCTGCTTTTCCTTGTTTTTTTAGACGCGAAGAAAGTTTTTGATAGAATAAATCCTTGGACTTAGTTCAGATAATTAATTATGAGAGGAGCTCTACTTCATATTGTGCATTTGCTTGTATTTTGGTGCAAGGAACGGGAATTTCTACTGCGGTGGTGTAGTTCGAAATAGGCCACCTATCATTGTAAAAACGGAATTAGGCAGTGAGGTCAGCTTTCGTCATTGCTGTAGGACGTGCACACTGACGAGTTGAATTTCCGTCTAGATAGAGAAATTCAAGGGTGTCATGTCGCACAACTGCTGTGTTAACAATCTTAATTATGCAGATGACAGGGTATTGTTTGCACCGATTCTCTCAGCATTGCAAAAGCTTTTTGGCATCTGTATTAATTTTGCTGGACCCAATGACATTGTATATAACACTGGAAAATGGGTAATATGCAAAATACGCCGCAAGGTACTAGTTACTACCGATCGACTGAGATACAACTAGGCGGTTTTGCACTGGATTATGTAGACGAATTTCAATATCAAGGGTACATCATCACAGCCGATTGCACTGAAGTCAAGGATGTTGCAAAGCAAACAAGGCCGCAAAATGCACTTGGTAACATGCTGAAAAGAAAATACTCGTTTGCACCAAGGTAAAGAAAAATCCAGCTCTTCGAATCATATTGTTACCCGATTTATTGCAATGCACTGGGGAAGAAATACTACCAATATAGCGTGATGAAATTGACAGTGAGTTATAATTACACATTTAGACGGCTGATGCAGGTCCCTCGCTCGACGTCAGCGAGCAGAGTTTTTGCTGAAAACCAATCTGATCACTTCAAGCTACTGTTCCGTGAAGCGGCAAACAGCCTTAGGACTCGAGTTATGAGCTCCCCAAATGAAATCCTCGTAGCAATCTGCTCCGGTGATGTGCTCGCTGCCTCTTCATTGTTAAGGCGATGGAGAGAATTACCATACTCATATGCAGGATAGAGTTGTATGCCGTAATATATTCATAGTTGTGTGCGGTAATTTTATAACTTTTTTCTCAATGTAACCCTAAAATAAGATGTCCGAATTGTAATATTATGCCTATGTTGGTTTTCAATAAAGTTGTTGTAATTATTATTATTATTATTGTCAGCAGAAGGTCCGAACATCAATCACTGGTTCACCACTGCAGGGGGAAAACCCATCAGGTCCGTGTCAAAAATTATTCATTCACAATCATTATCTACTCACGGTTTTCCACTGTACGCTTTCTTACTTTATCCACATGATGTATATCTCTTCGAATTAATGCTTCACGTCATCCATACACCCAAACGTCAGTCATCCACCTGGCCTTCTCTTCCTCTCCGCCATTTCCAGCAATCTCTCATTATCCAGCATCACCTTTCGTACGAAGCACCTCGGAACCCGTGAATCTTATTTGTCCTCAAAATTCCTCACAACCCCATGTTCAAATTGGAACGACGTCGTTATTGGTCTAATCAATCAGCGTCACTCCGGTAATGCCTCTCAGTCTCATCAATCAGCGTCACTCCTGTAATGCCTCTCGGTCTTATCGATCAGCGTCACTCCGGTAATGCTTCTCGGTATTATCAATCAGCGTCACTCCGGTAATGCCTCTTGGTCTAATCAATCAGCGTCACTCCGGT
>SDVV010030370.1:0-11684 GCA_016164225.1 Gammarus roeselii
GTGTATTTATATATACATTTTGTTAGTTGTTGTTTAAACATAAACAATAGTGCAAATGTATATCATTATTAATTATTTCCTCGCTCTCCGGAGGAACTCGCATAGACTCGCATCAGTGCCCCACTAGAGATGGACACCCTAATCTAATGCAATCTAAGTCTCGGTAACGAATTGGCTTCCGCTGGCGGAGATGGATCACGTAATCTAATTTAATATATTCTAAGCATTATTAACTAATTAAATTTCGCTGCTGTATTGCCATCTTTGCCTAACACAATTCACACTACCGTGCTTTGTGTCGGCAGGGTCAGTTCCTGATCAACATTGGTGGCGACGTAGTGCAGACCACCATTCTGACGCCTCCTCTACCACCTGCCACGGCACCAGCTGCAGTTGCTGTTACTAGTGGCGGTGCAGTTGAGAAAGATGACTGAAGTGGTGCTCGAGTGAACACGGGTATTCATTTTCCTTGTATTAACTTTTCTAGGAAGAAGGATGATAACAGATTGTAGGGTGGTCGCTGTTGAATAATGTGTCGTTGTTGTTGTTCTCAACTTGCTGCACTAATGTGGCCTTTACCACATGTCGCAATTTATAGTTAATCTGGGACAGAATGGATTAGTCTTGATATTTGTGACCTTTACAGGGTAAATATATTTATTTTGTTGGAGTTATTCACTAGGGGTGATGAGCCTTGTTATAAGCGCAGTTACCGATTCCTTCTCAGCAAAAATGGATTTACTTTTTACTTACCAGGAATTATAAGCCGTGTTGTAGGTGCATTTATCATTCCCTTCTAAGCAGAAATGGGTTTACTTTGCATTTATTAGGAATGATGAGCTGTGTTGTAGGTACAGTAATCGATTCCTTCTTAGCCGAATTGTGTTTAAGAAGTTAGATTTTTTGATTTATTTAGTTTTTGCCGCTGTAACTGAACCTTAACTGTCCAAGAAGCGTAACTGTATTCATTTTGTGCTCGAACCTTTGCAAAATTTCTCTCGTCTCTGCCACCTGTTAAGAATTATTGTTCTGAAATGTAGAGAGATAAATGATCTTGCAGAATTCTGACGTATCTCGGATACCATATTTTTTCCTGACGTCGCAAAGATGTGGAGTATGCAATAAACAAACTCAGCTGCTAATCGATTAATAAATGTCATCGTATTTATTTAGTTAATGTTTGTGGCATTAATGGAAATTTTCAATTCGATGTTGCAAAGTTTTCTGAAGTATCAAATGCAACATAATTCAATGTTGCAAAGACTTGAAGTATTGAACGCCACAATCAAGAAAAAGGCTAGTTGTGAAGCCTGTTTACTACTCTCTGTACATGGCATTAGTCATCAAGACATGAGCTTTATGATCCTTATCTTCATCCTAACGGACAGCATTTGAGAAACTAGACAAAACTTAGTAGTGCTTTGGAACAAATTATCATCAATATGTAATCTATCTGTCAGGCTATCTATTGACATACGGTCACCTTCCCCAAATCCGGGAAGGACAGAATATCCACTGTTCCCCATAAGTCCACACACTTACTAAAAGAATCAACAATTGGTCAAATTGATGAATTTTCACTCGTCATCTTAGCCCAAATTTAGTAGTATATAAAAATTATCTAAGCAATAGGAAAGATTTGAAGGATGTTGTTTATGTTGTAGCCTGTTTGGTGATAGTGAAAATCAAAACATGGTTGTGTGTAACTTGATCGGGACCGCACCTGCCACCTTAGTTAAGATTCATTATGTCATACCGCCCTATCGTCTCGTCTTTATTTTTACAAGTTTGATACCAGCCCTCGCTTCACTCGAGTAGCTAGCATGTATCAGCGTGTATGCAGTAGAGTGTTTAAGTCGGAAACCATCATGTATATATCATGGTACCTGCCTGTGTTATCGGATCGATTTTAGTCATTGAACATGTGTCAGATATTAATAGCTACGTGGCATATTTGTCACGGTATGCTAAAGAGTGTTAGAATATTGATACTGAGACGTGGTTTTGTACTCAAACAGATCATGTGCCAAGGTTTCGAAATGACGTTGGTATTATCTGCATGAAACCGTATTCCGTGTTATGAGTTTTCAGAAGCCGCTTTATCGCAAACCTTTTTAGAAATAGAACACTACACATGGCAATCTCTCTACATCTCTACACTTGGCCATATCATCGCTATTTGAAGGAGTCCTAACTGATTGATAATTTGAATTTGATCAATTCCAATCTAACTTTATTTTATTTTCTGCAATTGTTTTTTCTTGTGTGTGATCCCCATTGGTAACGCTTGTTTCCATCTTGATGCAGCAGTTAAAGACATACCGTTTTTCTCGAAAGAACTTTGACTAATTCTCGTCATTTCTTTACACGAGTCCTCAGTTTTTCATCTTCCGTTCTCGCCATGTCTCCAGCCCTCTCGGCGAGACATTATTTGTCATTGTCTTTTATGCAGTATGAGAGGTGTCGCATAGAATTTGAAATGTTATCGGACCCTGATTCCTAGAGAGGGATGTTTGTCCGGTTGTTGTAACGCTCGTCAAAAAAATTGTCTCCTCCTACAGGTTCGAAGCCATTGTGATGTTAAAATTGTCTCCTCCTACAGAATTGGAGCTATTATAATGGGGAATTGTTGTAAAATATTACGTTTAAGGAATTATCTTAATTAAGACGAGAATAAATTGAAGAAAAAACGACGCGCTAGAAAGCCTCGTAACTCTGATCTGATCTGTAAGTTGTAAAAAGGCGATTCAATCCATCGTATACGTCTCTCCATCATGGTCATGCCAACCGCTGTGCACACCTCATTGAGAATACCTCAGCATCAGCATAAACACTTTTGCTTCTGGTGCCTTCAATGCACGTCATAACTCCTCGCTCACCACACCAAACACTGACTGGAGAGGTAATGTAACCGCTCTGCTCACCTCATTTAGACCACCTCAGCATTAGCACCAACCACCTTTGCTCCAGGTGCCTTCAATGCACACCATATCTCCTGGCTCACCACACCAATAACTGACCGGTCAGGTAGTGTCTTCATTGACCAACTGTCACCCAATCATAAACATTTCAACGCAAACACACAACGAACTTCTCACGTCTCATTCTGCTTTTCCAATCTTGCTATAAACTGTCTCTGGTCAAGCTACCAAAACATGTCCTCTGACCACCTACCAATAGTTATCAATTATTAACTTTTATCTATTTTCCAATAAAGCTTCGCATACTTTTCGTAACTTCAAGAGAGCTGAATAGGAGGAATACACTACATCAATAGAAGCTGCTCTACGCAACTTCGACACACAATACACATGTATTAACGCGGCCACAGAGCACTTCACCACAATACTTGACCGTGCAGGCAGACAACACATACCCGCCGTGTACATCTTTGGCTCCTAACCAATCATTTTGGTTCTCATTAGGTGTAAAATTTAGCAGCGGAACCACTACGTAATTTACTCTCCACCGACGATAGAATAAAACTTTCAAACCCATTACTCAGAAATACTTGCAAACTTCGCTGAACAACGGAAAACTTACGATGGAATACGCTGGCAACACCATTTTTCTAACCTATGCATCAAAATTATAGAATTCAATCAAAACTTCAACGACAAAAATACAACCATGTAGACACATTAGGCAATCCTACCACCCATTACTCACACCATACCATCAAACAAACAACCAGCAGATATACTCAACAAACACTGTGAAAACACTCGCAACCTGCCACACCATCCTGACAAGTGAAGTTACTCAAACATTTACCCTAATTACAGATCGATTCAAACACCGACACTCACTTTATATCAAATGACGCTAGACACTATGAGCCAGACCAACTGCTCCTCTGCAGGGGGAACTGGCGGCGTATCATACATTCATCTTAAACACCTAGCTCAGTACGCCGTCAGAACTTGGATATCGTGAGCGTTTCCATTCTTATCAACACCGTACAAAACACGTGGAAGCAAGCGAGAATAATACTCATCCTGAAACCCAACTAAACCTCCTCAGCACCAGCCTCATACGGACATATTTCGTTGTTTGATAGTTTTTCTTAAAATTATGAACGGCTGGTCCTAGACAAAATTTGTACCCATTATCCCACTCACCCCTACACATCACGATTTTAGGAAGGACCCAACACTCCACAGCCACAGTGCTCAACCAGACCATCCACAAATGCCAAAACGAAAAAGAAGCCAGCCCCACGGACCCTGGTATGCGCCATTGACATGAGTAAGGCCTTGAACGCAGTGTCAGAACGCGTCCTCAGAAATGAACTGCTCGACACCCACATTCATCCAAACTGCAAGTAGGGTCTTGCGAATTCCCTCTCTGGCAAGCATGCACACACAGTCTTCAATGATAAGCTATCGCAAACACTTTTCTCAATGGTCTCTCCCAGGGCTCAGTTTTTTCTCTTTCACTCTGCAACGACCTCATTCATTACCTGCTCACATCAACGCAACCACACACCTATTCAGCTCCTGCATGGATGGTCTCACAATCATCACAATACCACATACACAAGACTGCAGCAGCACACCTCCAGCAATATATAAAATCTAAGTTAGGCTGCAGGACAACAGAATGAATTTGTCCGCAAGCCAGACATCCCTCACAGTATCAACACCAGAAAACAATGAACACTGCAACCATCCTCATGTTACAGTCACTACACTCGCATTCCCCCCATGCCTGTCCTTGGAGGAACATACCACTCAGAAATGACATTCAAACATCACGCAAGCATCAGTACCAAAGCTAAAATTAGACTGAATGAACTCCGGACACTCCAAGGAATTAATGACAACATTCAAAGGCTCGAACCCATCATTTTCTTTCTTGACACTGCCTTTTTCTCTGACCTTGCTTTCACGGGTTAACTCCCTCCAAAAAATACGATACATGGCCTTGTGCATCACAACGGGCTTGACTGAGACTGCGCCTATTCCCCAACTGCATGAGAAAATAAAGGTCCTCCCTCTCAAACGTCATTTTGATACGAGTGGGACACAATTATTTGATAAAATTTTAAACCTGCTCATCCCTGCCACCGCCTGCTGAACCCATGGCAAACCCACCGTAATATACATAACACACCGGCCGCCTACTACTGCTGCCTTTACTTCACCATTCCCCAGCCTTCAGACTACACACCTATGCATAAACAGGTACACACACACACTTCGCAGCTCTTGCACTGGTAGATTATAGAACCAGCGTGGTTTTAGTCACCCATAGGCGATTGACGGGTAGAAATTGGGTTCGCTCCGGGTTGAGAGGGTTCACCTGTCGAGGATGAGGTGCGTAGGAGCATACGGCAATCCCGTCTTACTAATATAGCCTGGAGAACGCCGTTTCCGATCTGTGCCGGCGGTGTCGAGGCGCGCCCAATACGGTTAAGCATGTCGCGGCGTCACGTCCAGCTATCGTACGCGACACGCTCAAGCATGATATCACGTCGGTTGGGGTTGATGGATGATTGTTCATTTTATAGATCATTAACACCGTATTTTAGTATTTTATTGCTTCTTCTTACTTGGGCTCTATTATTCATTTGTGCCCTTTTTTCATTGGGGGGGGGGGGTACTCGAGGGACCCGGGGGTTTCGGGAACCTGGGGGACTTGGAAGACAGGAGGATTTGGGGAACCCACTCGGACCCTTCCGGGGCCCTTTGGGGCCCCCTTGAGACCCTTTGGGACCCCTTTGAGAAACTTTGGGACCTGCTTGAGGCCCTCTGAACCCTGGGACACGTGCTTTCCTCTCCCCACGCTGTAAAACCCATTCACAGAAAAATGTATATTTGTGAAATACTTGAGTAGAACAATTAATTATTACAGTCCGCGGATTACTGGTCGCGTCGAGATCAGTCGAAACATGTTGAGGCGAGTCGAGTTTGTCGCGACGAGCCAAAACTGGCCGAAATGATTCGAGACTATCCGAGATGAGCTGAGACGAGGGGACCCGGGGAGCTCGTGAAGACCCGGGGAACTTGGGTTACCTTCCGGGATTCATCGACCTCTTATGGAACCCAACAGATCTATGCCCCCACCCTATCCCCTTGAACAATAAGTGCGAAATCAATAATCTGAGCAGTTTTTCTGCCCATGAAGAACCTGCCCTTTCATTTTTCTTCACGATCCACAATTCTGTCATGTATTATAATGCTGGTGAATTTGTGCGGTAGTTCCTGTTTGTGATTTTGTGAATGGGTGTCTTTTCTTCAGGCTGTGCTCGCTCGCGCGTGCACTGACCATATGTAGTTTCTGGGGTTGACCTGGACTGCGTATCTAAAAAACCTTGTGACGCGTAGCGGTTGGAGTTGATCGAATCCGTAAAGCCATAGACCTTGTACCAAGTTCGACGATACAACAATCTGTGCGCACTGTCGCGCATGCATATTACTCCTGGAGTTCTGAGTGGCTAAAGGCTGGGATTCGTTTTGTCTGAGTCTTTATCTTGCCGGATTATATATATTGTAGCTCTTCTTAACTAGACCGCTTAGCTGTAAACATTGTGTTTCATTGCTGTCGGAGCTGACTTAGTCCGTGTAGCCGTGAACCAAATACTAGTCTCGACGACGCTACCTGTACGCATTAGCGTGCGTACATATTATTCCTGTAGTTCTAAATGATTGGAAGCGGAGGTCCGTTTCGTCTAAGCGTTTTTCTTATGCGCACCAGCGTGCGTCTGACATTGCGAAAATTTTCACATTTTTCTAACCTTAAAAGCGTTTTTCCTCTAGCACACAGGCGTGCGAGCCTACTGGAAGCCATGATCATCGAGCCCTACGAGGAAGCCTATTATGACTCGCGTTGAGGCTCTGGTGGAACTGAGGATCAAATAAAATCAGATATCACGTCGGTGCGTGATCTGTGGTGTTACCCATGAGATGTCATCAATTTTTTGAAGGGTGTAGATCTAATATAGGGGCCTGCACTGACCGTAAGGCAGATATCATGAACATGTCGGGCGGTATCTGGGGTTCCGGGCGGTGCGCCAGACGTGGCTGTTCCGCCGCAGGAGGAGCTTTGACTAAGCAACACAACATTGGCCTAAATCCAGCTCACGTTTCCTCTTCGAAAAATCGTTACTAGACGCGAGTTCTTTCGGATTTCGAATGTTCAATAGAGCGACGGGCAAAAAAAATCAACTAGATTAAAATATAGTTGGATCATTTCGATGAACCAAGTTTATTTCTGCAATTACATTCGATGGTTTTGGACTATTCTTTTTTTGGTACCCCTTTGTGAAGTTCTGTTACTAGTAGTTATACCTAATATCCCTGGAGTCTTGTTTTGAATCCTAGTTTATTTATTGTTCTAGTTCCATTTAAGAAGGTATTTATAAGCATTTATTGAAGGTTCATTTTGTATGCGGTCTTGTTCCTCTAGTCGCCTCTTGATAATTGTTGTGTCATTACATATCCAATAAGGTATTATTAATTGTTCCTGGGGTATACGTGGCGTGATAGTAGTTATTCTTTTCCGAGAACAGGTGTAAGAATCTTCAGTTCTACACTGATGCATGTTCATATTTTGTTTACCCATAATAATCTCCCCTTTTTTGTTCTATCGTCTCTATTTCCTTATTTATTTTCCCAGCTCTAGCGTGGGGTCTCGTTTTTTTACTTTTATTATGTTCGGTTGATGAATCGATGACTTTTATATCAGTACACCTCTTATATTTCGACGAGTGCAGGAGCTGCAGCACGTTTCATAACATTTACGGCTTGAAATGTATGACGACTTCCAGATGTATGTTTTGGTCACATCAGAACATCCAACGAGACAGCATTGGCCTTGAGTAGTGCTATTGGCTGGCATGATCTTCAACGAGACAGCATTGGCCTTGAATCTGTTGGCTGGCATTTCAAAAAATATTTTATCGAGCATAATCGGATCTGATTCTCTCTGCCCCGTGCTAAGGTAAAATGAAAAAAAATGTAAATCGGTATTACATTCTTGGATAGACAAAAACTGTTATATTTGTAAAGTTATTGTATTTACCGCAGTACCCTTGTCTTCCTCTTACAATATCTGACTAAAGAGTTTTGTTAACACTGTCAGAATAAGCGAAAACATTTGCTCATGGCCTCGTATCATGAAGATAGTTTCTGCATGACAGTGACTCAACGCGCAAGAAAATCCTAGCCGCTCAAATCACACATTGTAATGACAAGTTTGGCTCGCGCTTGCTCATGTCGTATTTCCAAAATGGTGCTAGTCTTAGAAAGGTAGTCAAGAACAATTGGAAAATCTACATGTGAAAAGATGACAAGTTGTTAGCTTACTCAGTTTCTCTATTCTGTACATACATGAGTTTGTTGCCGAACGTGAATTAGCGTTTTGTATCGAACTATTATGCTGCTCTTTTAGGCCCCGTATTGTTATTGCCGGTAGGTCAAGTATGTCTTTGGTATAACTGAGCGTAGCGAGAGTCATACTAGCGGTTCTTGATGGTCGTTTCGTGTCTGAAATCATTTATTCGGATTTTATTTTTTGAGCTTTGACGCGTTAGTTTGGTTGGACTTTGTTGCTATTTCTATTCGACTTGACTACTTCAATAGACGTTATTTCTCATTTCCATTATTATGGTATAGATGTTCCAAGTTTCTACATTGCCGCGGACAGCTTTTGCACGCTCAATCCAATATTACTATTTGCTGTTGCGCAAAGAGCAAGCTGTTCTTCAACCCACGTTGAAAAAAATCATAGCAATACCTATTCAGAAAGACAATGTGGCAACCACTATTTGGAAGCAACACGGCACTGGCCGAATACGCTCGTGGGTTAACATTCAGGTATGATTGTTCAAATGATTCACGTCACAGCGTTCGATTCGCTATTTTTAGACCAATTTGTTATAAAACTCATTCGATTTGGCTCAAAAGTTTCGAATACGTTTGAAATTTCTAAGGCGTTTTCATCAAGAAAAATCTAAATTGTGCTGTGAAGGTAGATTGTCCTTTTGATTATATTGAATCGCCATAGATGTAATCGAACCTGCGTTCCTAAGATTGCACAGAGTTCACAAGTGTGAACTTTGTACATATTTCTGGAAATTGTTTTCAATTATATTAAAACGATAAGAGAAGGCTTGTGTCAGCTGTTTTAAGGTCATATATTTCGAAATCATCGTGTTATTTTTCGGATAACATTAATTGTACATACTTGAAACCCGTGTTGTTTTAACCCCGTTTTTACTAATTTCCCAGTCTTTCTAAATATGTTTACCTGAGCTATAATTTATTTTTCATTAACTATTCTTGAGTAAAATAATATAACGCCATCGTTTGCTAACTTTATTTTAACGTTTCGTCCATCTCCAAAACTACCTTACCAGCCTGGAGAACATTCAGTTTCAACCGGAGCAGAAGATGATGGCATTGGATGTGGAACAGTTCGTACGAACTCGCCTGTCTACGTCCTATGCATATGATATCTATGCATTTAGTTTCATAATTCATGTCTTCGTGTGCCAAACATTATATGAGTAATGTAATTGACAACCTCATGTTTGACATTTCCTGCTCTCACTTTTCCCATTAAAATGTGTTGAAATAGTTAGTTGTATTCCGACCTTACTTACTTGACTTATTTTCTTTGAAATCAATAATCCAATGTTACGGTTTCATCTGCCTTGACATATTGAACTATGGAGAAGAGACAATGTCCATTGGTTGTAGGGCTGTAGAGGTAAATTCTCTCCCCAACCTTAGTTATAGGTTAATGTTTAATATATTTAAGCAGCAAATGTTTTATTTAGAACAGCTCACGCTGACGAAGACTTGGTATTCTGATATTCTGTAATTTGTCAACATGTCATTGTACCGAAACGAATAATAAAGTCCTGAATCTTAAAATTCACTAGCATTGACATCATCATTGACTCAGAGTATTCACTCAACCCTACCACCACTCGGTCTCCCCACGGATGGTCTTCGTCAGCTTTTTGAAGGTTGCACATTTGAAACATCATTATCCCTCGAGGACAACGTCTGCGTGCAGCGAGTCGGCGTGCCGATGGGATCACCGCTCGGCCCCAACTATGCTTTCTTTTATAAGGATAATATAGAAAATAACATCATAGCTCAGAATAGAATTTCTAATGCAAGCTTTTTCCTTCTTAATTTACGACATCCTAGTGATCTTTAATAATAATTGTATCGTTAGGTATTTGGTGCGAAGGCCAAGGAAATTTTTTGTTAACTTTACCAAAGAGGAAATTGAACACCACCCCATTTTCAATGTCAAAATTAGAGTTCGAGATGATAGCTAACTCACAACCGTTGCTTACGTTAAATCGACTAACAAAGGTTTAAATGCTAATTTTCCCTTCCATGTGCAAGTACACTATAATAAAAAGAATTTAGCTCAAAGAGTATATTAACACCTCATCTTAGCCTGCCTTTCACAGTGAGATAATCGCATCCAACAAGTCTAAGTAACAGTTACCCTTTTGACATTAATACAGTATTCGAAGAAACATGATATGAAATACATTTATGTGGATGGAAATGGTTTCCATTTCAGAATAAATGCAGTATATCTTCATTTAGAATAATTCAAAACATTCAAATCAAATTCTAAGCATAGCTATTTTTTAATTTATCCAAACTCACGTAGCGCCTCAGACAACTTTCAAACAATTTTAGTAGAAAGTTATTTTTTGGCCGTAAAAAGCTAGTTCACTTTTTATCAACGAGACTCGTAGGTGATTGGCGGGACGAGCCGAGCGTAGAGTACATGTTCCCCATCACGGAAGCTGGCTGTATGACGCTTACATTGACTATACCACGAATACCCTGTCCTAACTTTGTAGACAGCAGAGTTACGCCTCTGGTAGTATAAGCAGTCCCTATTCATTTGTCGACTTTAATCATCAAACATTTCTCGATCTTGCATTGGTTTAATTCTAAAGGTGAACCATTAGATACGGATGCTATAGAAACAAAATCCTGTTGCCCCTTCATTTATGTCAAATTAAAACATGTAAAATTGTATATACTGCAATATTTATTGTAAACAAATATTTGAGTATGGTTTTGATGTAATGTAAATATTAATGTAGCCTTAACTGTGATTTTACCATTTTATCTCTGCTATTCTCTCCTAGTCTTCCCTGCTGATTGCCTCTGAATGGGAGAAACGTCGAAATAAAGCTAGCGAAATAAATTATGCGTTTGTATTCTGTTACTCAAGAATGGAAATGAGAAAACTTAGTATTGTTCTGTTAAACGTGTCAAGGAAGTTTCAGATAAAATTATATTGTTTATACTACGAAAACAAATTACGAAGATGTCTAGTGAAATCAATTCAGTACATTCTTTTACAAATAAAAGAAAAATGAAGTTCACTTTGTGTGAACAGCTGCTGATTTTAAGTTTGTGTTGTGAAGCTCATTGGATTTATCTAGCGTGGAATAAAATCGATAGAACTTTTGAAATAAAGTTTATAGGTGTGGCTCACATCATCCACACTGAAACAAATTTAGAAATGTTCGTGATGTCTGAAGGGGATCTGATATCACAATAGTAAGAACAAAACTAAGTTCTCAACAGTCGATGAGGTGGTTGGATGATAATTCAGTTTATAGATCATTAACACTTTATTTTAGTATTCCTTCTTTCTTGGGCTCTATTGATTTTCTGTGCCCTTTTTTCATG
>SDVV010030371.1:0-11684 GCA_016164225.1 Gammarus roeselii
GGAACATGATGTAGCTACAAACCGGCCGCCGACAGATGCGCTGTCACGAATTCACTTTATCTCTCGTTTCGCTAATTCAAATAGTGCATATAAAAACTAAGTTTGATGTATTATACCTAAGTATTGAAAACCCATTGCTAGACGATGGAATTTAATGATTTAATAATAATAATAATAATAATGTCTGACTTTGTCTCTGCTATCGTGTCGCTTATTGAGATAAGGTGAAGACAGCATTATTTTGTGTCCCTTAAACCATACCGAGCAACAGAAGATGCAACTCAATGCCATGCGAAGTTATTTCCCAGAGTTTTAGTCATCGAAAACACACAGTGGTACGGCTATGATACTGTTTATCATTATGATTAATCCCGGACCTTTACTACAGGCAGAGGTTGAGATCAATTCAGTGAAGTAATTAGGGGAAAATAAATTATATATTTTCGAGCTATAGAATAGAGAAAGCCTCACTGTTTAGATACCAGATTATTCTCCCGCTTTGTTCAGAGCACCCACAATTGTTTTCAGCTAAAACTAGAGAGCAGAAATGAAACAGTAGTTCAATTTGAATTAAATAATTTTTGATTTATTATGGAATACTTAGGTGATTGATTTTGCTGCAACACTTTTTTTACGGGACTCATGTACGCAAGTGTTTTATAAAAGGGGGTGAAAGTACAAGGGTAATCCAATAGTCATTGTTTAATATAGTTCATTTGTCGAAAATAGTCCATGTATAGCTCTCTTTCTCACTGTTCAAGACATGACACCGTGCAGGATATTTGTATTTATTCGTTGCATGTGATTTAAAACATGTCAATTACAACTTTTATCAAACTTATCTAGCAATGATCTAAAGTTCTCTTCAAATAACCGTTTTCATCTACCCTTTTGAATAACCCTTACTCTACGAGTCAGGCCGCCTCGTTGAAGCCCTATCTCAGTGACACCCAACACTCTCTCCTTCAAGTCCCTTTTATTCTCTCTATGCTTACTTTGATCTACTTTGCGCCCATTTTCATCCTCCTTGCGACCACTCCTATCTTTCTTGTGCACACTTTTATTGTATTTGCACCCTTTTATTATCTTAAATTTCAGCAAATTTTTATCCCATATGCGATCTCTTTCATTTTCTATTTGTACTTTTCTGCTCAGGCCACGCCAGCGTATCTCCTAAATTTCATGACCCTTGTTCGCTCATTTCCATAACCAGGCCGATATTCCCGGGTCACGGATTAACTGATAAAGGAGAGCGCAAGGCAGATGGCCATGGACCATGCATGCATATTGTAATGTCGTATCGTAGACCGTCGTTCACGCTCCACCAACATGAGAACGAACTAAATGCTCCTATAACGGGCGGAACTATTATACAGAAAGAAAAAAATTGCAGCCTTGTCATTGTGGGTTATGTCTGCCTGATAGGATTTACACAGTAACCGGTTAAGAGGGATCTGTGTTCATTAATCGAAATATGTTTTGTTCTCCAGATCAAAGTGTGAGAGCATAAGGTTTAGGTTGCGTGTTGCTCTCAGTCACCGACCTGCAGTCTGAAAATGTTTGTCAATGTGTATGGCAAAAACGTTTCAGGATCACGTCGAAGTAAGATTTGAATTAGTCTCATCATTGGCATCAGCCAAATGTTGATCGTGGCTGCGGGCAGTGGATGTACGCTATTAAAGTAACTGCGCTATGTCAGGCAACTTATGTAGTTGTGCCCAATTGGGCTCGTATCACTTTTCATAACATTATATTCATGCGTGTACTAACTAAGATTGCATGGAAACTAAGACTGCATGGATCACTTCCCTCTTTCATTTATAGGTGTTTATGTCTTAACATAAAAAAAAATATTCAGAGTGCATTCAGTTGATAACCCAATTTTTGAGTGTTAAAACTTGTTATCTGCGCAAAAAATTTCCGGAAAATATCCCAAGCGGGACGCTTTAATGACATATTAAATGAAATTTTCATCGAGCGATACAATCTTAGTAATGGAAAAGGATAACTTTTAACAGGAGTGCAACACATTTCGTGTGAGCAGAAATGACTTAGATTATCAAATCCATCGAGTGATGGCGGACACCTAACCACTCAGCTGCAAAACCTTGTCTGTGTCAAAGGGGCGGATGCCGGATTTGCAGCCCCTCACATTAGTGACGGCGGTGGTGCGAGGTCCTGGTGGGGTCGACGACTTATGCAATCTGAGGTGAAACAGCTCATAAATGCTGCCTATTGATTTGACATAGAGCATTGATTCGGGAAAAGAGGAACAATATTAGCCAAGTGAACCTCCACAGCATGAATTCGAACCACAATTACACCAGCAATGTGGATGAGGAACTCGACTTGCGTCTGAATGCAGGCACCGAATACTGCAGCATCAGTATTTAGCAGCACTCTGCGGGATAAGGTAGCTTCCTATCCATAATGAAATCGTACACGACCGTTGAAGCGAGCCGCAAACAAAGTAACTGTATGATCTCTATGCAAGAAAAAAAAAATAATTAATATAATGAACGTACATTATTAACGCAACAGGTGCACAATATACGTTCGTAGTCTGACCGGACAATATCGAGGAGGTACCGCCGCTGTCCATTCTGTAGGGTTGACCGCCCTTTCATGGATTTAAGATAATGAATGAAGGGATATCTCAGAAACTTTGGTTAATCTCAGTAACATAACCAAGTTTTTTTTGAAAAAATGAATCTTATCACAAATATATTCACTTCGAATATTATGTTGCCATACGTTGTAGTCAGCGTTTATCTATCATTCAGAAGACACTATGAGTCTTTGAAGGAATTTTCCAGCTTTCATTCACCCGGTGTGTTTTAATTCCCATCAAGGCTACGAATAATCGCTACACAAATGGCATACATTTGCAGTAGTGTTGTATCAAAGTTTGCTCACTGCATGAGTGTACTTGAACGCATCTCTTTCAAGTCTCACTGAGGATGCGACAACAAATTTGGTGCAAACGGGTTTTCTTTTTCGAAGCGATGATGATCACTTTATTGTAATGAGGGCCACAACCAGAATTGGCTTTACCATCGTCCCCCCATGGGAAGAGGATGCAGGACATGGACTCCTTGACTTCCCTTGAAGGAAGGTGAGGGTCGATAGCAGGAGGAGAATGACTGCGGCCAATGTATGGGTTGGGTGTTCTTGTGTCGCACTTCAATTGATTTCTTGATCCTAAAAAGCGTTTATCTCAACTCCATATTGGGGAGATCCCTGCTTTATTCGAATGGATCATCAGTTTACGTTCGAACAAATTATGTGGTCTCATACGTTCCGCTCATCTGAGTGAATGACGAAGAATCCTTCGTTATACGCCTTGACAGTTCTCTCTGTGACTCAAATTGTACGTTAAAATGATATGAGTGCAATCATAATATACAAATACCATGAACTGTTTTAAACTCGACTTTAGCATTGAATTCTCAACCCATGACGTTTGTCGAACCATGAGTTTGATGACACTGATATACAATTTCAATGTACATATCTCGCCAAGCGCTGGTCCAATCGTAGTAAAATTGCAGTACTTCAGGAAGCTGCGCCTAAATTTCTCCAAACTAACTTTGATATGGCAATAAAATAGTTGCAGCTGCAGTATAGAGCGATCTCGTGGGTGGAGCATAGGAATAAATCTGATTGCGAATCTGATATACATATTGTTACAATTTCATTTTTTTTAGTAATAACATCATGTAATCCTGTGACTTGTTATACATTATTTGTTGAATTAATGGGATATAGTCATAATTTGTTCAATTAATAATCACCATAATATTTTTTTCCTCAGCTTAACACAAATAAAAATGTTTTTTGTAGGTTGTGCATCTCTGAGGAAAATGGGTCTCTGTTATATATGCTCATCTAGTCATTATTTTAACCTGACGAAATTTTCCACATGACAGTAATTCAATGATGATTTACTACAAATATTTTTCACTTAATCGAATGATTCAAATCGTGACGTTAAACAACCAGATCCCTGGTCATGTAGAACGTGACTGTCTCTTTACATAGTAACTTACACATTCATGACTGAGGATGCCAGAATGCCATCTTCTACAATCTTGAAGTCCCAGGAAACTATTTCCGTACTAAGGAAATTCCTACAAATATTAGAGGCCAATCCTGGAGCTTTGCTCTCAATTTCTGTAATCTCGCCCACAGTGTTTGGAATTTCTCAGAGAATCGTTGCGTGCTTTCAATACGGCGAATGGCATGATACGGCAAGAGGCACGGGAAAAGGCTACTATTTGCTTGGGAGGCGTTCGAGTGTGTGTTGCCCTAGTGTGGGTGTCCGAATGTGGGCGGACAGACTAGGATAATAACGTGTTATGTACTATCTTACAATATCAGACAACTGCTTTGTTATTCATGGATGGTAGTTGTCAAATTAGCATCATTATTAGTGCATTTTGTTATATCATTAGCGGCACTGCATTTTTCAGTGTTTTGTACCGCAAATCATCATTTCAACGTTCTACACTATAAAACCTTATTATTAAGGAAGTCGCTCTCTTTGTAGCAGTATTGTGTTTGTCAGTATTCCGTCAAGTATTCCGTACTTTCATTGTTCCGCACTGCAGTGTTCTATTTTGCAAATCACCATTGATAAAGCCGCCTGTCACATCAAACAGTAGGTACACCATCATCTCCTAGTTCAACCTCACCTCCCCCCCTCCTCGCCCACCTCCTCATGCATGTGCCTGGCTGCCTATGTACTCGCCTGTTTGCCGGAGTGTAGTGGATCTACATCCGCCCCCCCTCCCTCCTTCAGCTCCCCATCAAAAAAATCGGTCTCCAAAAAGATATTCTTCGAGAAGTATTTTGTGTTTAACTGAAATATTTGTGGCGAACTTGTGTCATAAATAACCTTTGGTGAACCAAATAATCTCTTTTGCGCTGAGGCAATCAAGATCTATCTGCAATTCCTGGCAAAATGGTAGTCGCTCTCTCATTTCTGAATCGTAACTGTCTTTTATGTGCAGTTTACGGGGATAATTTCCATTCTACAACTGATTGTGATGAGGTGGTGAAGCTGAGTCAAGGTTGAACCCCCCAGTCATACCTTGCAATTACCTGAACCGTGGCGAGTGAAACTGTGCTCAACTGTAACCTGTCCTTTGAGAATGTTATGAAAGCGCGCCAATATTCTCTTCATGCTTGCGAGGAGTTTAATAGTCCCACTTCGAGCATTCTTCACGCTTCCTGTTTAATTACTATTATTACTGTTATTGTGAACATTGTTTTTGTTAGATACTTTTTACACTAAAAAAATCGGCCATTCGCTGGAGATCTTAGTGACATTTGCATACCACTGAAACGTTTATTTCTGTTTCTACTCAGCCTAATCTCATCATCAATACAAATCGCTTTTTGTCAGTGTTAGCAGATATTTATTTTAAGAACTATTGGTGTTTGCTCACTGAATAATGGTGAATCTGCTTCTCGACTATAAAGCTGTAAATCACCTTTTGACCTTCCATGTGTCCTTAGCTTTCCATTCTTGTAACACCCACACGATTATCCACACAATATGATCACGTAGTCCCCTCTCATGCTGGAGCCCTAAAATGAGAAATAAGTCCGACGCTTGGTGAAACCCGTCAACAACAAACCCTCTAAGCCGTCCACTTCACTGACTCTTAACTTTGATTTGAAGATATGACGCCCTTTAACCACACCGCCAACCGTAGGCTTTACAAGAAATGGCATGTTCTAAGAATAACAGGGACTGTATATCATGCATGAGTGAAAAATTCACCAATACTAGCAAGCCTAAAAACATAGAACTGCCGTATTGCCCAAACACTCCGGCGGCCAGCAGCCATCTTAAAAAATGTGATGGCGGGAAGTCGGTTATTTCCCAAAGGGTAGCTAATTTGGCTGTAGATACTCACCCAACGATGCCGAACTCTCCACCTGTCACCCCCTCTCCCTCCGAAACTGTGTCCATAACCCCCACTTATCCGTCCGATACAGCGCCTCTAATCTCTATAGGTCGCCTGGCGGCAGATACGCAGCCAACGCTGCGGAACTCTCCGTCTATCACCCCTCCTCCCTCTGAAACTGGCCCTATAACCCCACCTATCCGTTCAATACAGAGCCTCCAATCATCGCCTCGACTGAAAAATCTCCCCTATATACTAATGGCAAATGTGCTTAAGTCCGACCTTTCAGAAAGATGCTCTTTTCATAAAATACATATATATGATTATAGTTCTCTGTGTGAAATCATCGAGAGCTCACATCCTTTCAAAAATTACATTACTGTGCTCACGGAGCATGTCGGAAATGAAGAACTAGAAAACATTATCACCATGATGTTAGTTAAAAATCGAAGCCCTAAGATGTACATGGCAGAACCCCTCAATCTGAAAACAATAGAACAGAGGTATCGCTTTATGAATCTATGTCAGTCCTTGAAGCTTAGAGCCATTCCAACAGGCAAACTAAGAGATGAATCTACTGACGCCTCAGACGAGCAATTATTCCACCCGGAGAATGCAAGTCTAAACAAAAATTTAATGATGACATTTTTCAACACGGTAGCACACTATGCTCCTCAATGGGTTGAGGTATTGCCATCCCACTATTATAACAATGCCAGCGACAAGCAGACGCATATCACGTACCCTCCTTTCCTGTGGTCCTATCCTCTCTACGCACAGCAACCTAAACCCCTTTCAATCCAATCTGCTGCCCATAATTTAACCAATGATTACCAAACAGTGCCTTCTCATCATTCACATACTGACAGCTCCCGGTCAGCGCACCCTCATTGTCTCCTCACCAACGGCTCCCAACCAGCAACCTCTTACCTTCCCTAAATCTACAGCTTCCCATCAGCGTCTCCTCACCACCCGCACTCTATCAACTACCAATCAAGGCTTTCCAACCCTCCACACGCAAACAGCTCCCGGTCAGTGCCTTCTTATCATACCTACACCAACTGCTTCAAATCAGAGCCTGCACATCACCACCAAACCAAGACCTACCAATCACGGCCTCCTCACCGTCCACACACAAACAGTTCTCAGTCAGCTCTTCCTTACTACATTCACACCAACAGCCCCCAGGCTACGCCTTCATCATTATCCCCACACCAACAGCCACCAACCAGCACCCCTTTATCATCCACTCACCTACAGCTTACTATCAGCGCCTTCTCGTAACCAGCACACTAACAACTACCAATCAGCATCGTCTAATCACCCTTACACAAACAGCGCTCTGTCAATGCCTCATTACCATACTCACACCACCAGCCTCCCATCAGCGTATCATCACCATACTCACACCTAAAACCTCTCATCAGCGTATCACACCAATACCAACAGCTTCAAGTCACAGCCCTCTCATCATCCTCTCACCACCAGCTCTCAGCACCGCCGCCTCATCATCTCAATAAAAACAGCTTCCAATCAATACCCTATCACTTTCCTTAGATACATAACTTGAAATCAGCACCTCAGCATCCCCCTATAAGCAGCCCCAAACCAGCGGCCTCTCAGCATCCACCTCTCAATCTCTTCTAAACATGGCCTTCTTGCCTTCCCCCAACCAAGAGCTCCCAATCAGCTCCTCCTCAGTATCATCACTCCCCGATCAACAGCTCCCCATCGACGCCTTCTCATCGTACCAATGGCTTCCATTCAGTGCCTCTTCACAATTTCCATAACAACAGTCCCCAATCAACGCCTTTTCGCCACCTCGAAAACGAAGGTACGCAATTTGCTCCTTTCTTTCCTCCCCATAACAACAGCACTCAGCCAGCTCCTGCTCATCATTCTTACTTCGACGGCAGCATGTCAGCAACTACCCATCACCCTCGAAACAACAGCCACACTACCGGTACAGTACATCACCCTGCCAGAACCACTGCCCTCCCTCCAATCACACCCGAAGCCACAGAAGCTAACTCAAATACCCATTTGGTCACCCCTCTGGTGGGGAAATTACTCGGGAGCAATATAAATCAACAAAATTCGGTCAGTAGTCCTTCCGTTACAAGCAATCTAGTCAGGAACGGACGCATTTCAGCCAAGCCCTCACTCAGGCGCGCGTTCCCACAGCACTGACCGCGAGCAGTCATCCAATTTTATCAAATATTGGGTCTTCATAATCAAGCGAGACCACAGGTAATTCACACACAAAACCACGAAAACAATCAAATTTCGCGCCTGTTAAATAATCTAAAATTACAGCTTAAGACAACACCGACTGATGGCCACTGAATCATACATGCCCTCAGTCAATCCTGTAAGTACTAAAACATGGACTCGTTATTGGGCGCTGCATGGAAGCAGGTGGATAAGAACACGAACTACTGTTTGGGTTTCATCCAAAACAACAGCTACGACGGCGTCTACCAGATACATAGAGAACAGTATTTTTACTACAAAAAATACAGTCAACCCCTGGAAGACCTGGTCTCCAAAATGCTGGGCAATGCTCTGTAACTTTAGATTGACATCGTTCAGGAAGACGGTCTCGCAAATATAACATCAAAGTTCATCAAACCCCACTTGAATAACAACCAGTCGGGTGTCAAGGTATTCATTTACCAAAAAGGCAGTCATTACAGTGCTCTCGTCCCCGTGAAGAATTACCTAAATTACCCCATCACTACTAGAACATCGAGAGATAGGATCTTCCATTCCAACAAATTCACCGCCCTGTATGATTCACCTGGCACCTGACTCTACTCAGAGGACTCGCATGGAAGCGCAACCAACAGCCAGGACATCTTCACGAGCAACACTGCGGACATCATAACAGCAACACAAACAGCAGCAAAAACCAACGAAGCACGCCCGACCACATGTGACTAGCAGGCGGACGGGCCCCTTGTAAGCAAGGCCCGGCCACAGGACAAGGACCACATACGAATAAAACACATAAATGTGAGGAGTCTCTTGTCAAAGATAGACCAGATCAAACTAATGCTGACCGATGAAGATGTGGATATACCCTGTCTCACTGAGACTTGACTGGTACCAAACATGGACAGCAGCTTAATTCAGATAGATGGGTACAAACTGTTCAGAAATGATCGAGGTAAGCGAGATGGCGGCGCCTGTATCTACGCTAAAAATTAGTACATAACCAGGACATGGAAACTGTTGAAAACGTAGACGAAACTGACGATGTTTGGATTACCGTCCAAATGAAAAATAAATCCTTTATTGTAGGAGCAATCTACATGCTACCCAAAGCCAGCAATCTGTCATTATGCAACATAGAATTCAATCTCCAGACCTCAGCTAATTTGAAAAATTAAGGCTATACATAAAACGGGGGAGGTATATGACCCTTCAAATCATAGACCCAGTAACTTCAAAAATTTTGGAAAAGATTATTGCACCTCAACTCCTTGACAACCTAGAAGAGGCAAACCTGATCAATGACTGTCAGTTTGCCTACAGGCAGAAGACTTCTACTGAAGAAGCACTACTGGAAATCTCCGAACTCGTATACAAAGCCATGGACGATAAAAATGTATCATTACTTGTGCTACTGGACCTCTCTAAAGCATTTGACAGTGTAAATCACGGTTTGAAAGCAAGCAATCTCAGGCACCGGTCAAAGTCTGTCGTGTTAGATGGAAAGATCCCAGCTTCTCCAAAACCGGTAAGCTTCGGGGTTCAACAAGGAACGATTCTCGGACCAGTTTTTTCCGTCTGTTTATCAATGACATAAACTTTGGAAACCCTCTCGACAACGCCAGAATGACATTATACGCGGACGACGTTCAATTACTGTTCGTTAGACCGGCAAACGATTAAGAAAAGTTGAAGAAGGATGCAGAATCAGCGTTGATCCACATTAATGATTGGTATTCCTTAAATGGGCTCAAAGTAAATACAAATAAATCACAATGCATGATCTTGGGATCCAAGGCAAATACACGGAGAGTTCCCGAGAATTTTGTCGTTGATTGTATGGAGGCAAAAATACCTTTTGATGAAAGAGTCAAAAGTCTGGGAGTGTGGCTTGATCCCAATATGACCTTCGGACATCATGTTTAGAAGCTCTGTTCCAAATTGAATGGTACACTCATGTTTATCAGTCAAAAGAATAAACAACTCGACTTCAAGTCTAGACTTCTTGTAATCAATGCTCTGATTTTTCCACATTTAAACTTCTGCCCTACAATATGGGGTAAGTGCACGAAAACATCACTCTCAGACGTTCAACGTAGCATAAACTTCACCGCAAAAGTAGCCCACGATGGGAACTTTAGAAAGAGGTATAACGTGACTCCAATACTAAAGAAACTCGGGTGGCTGAACATCCATTAACAACTAGAGCTTAGTGAAGCAATACGAGTCTTTAAAATTCAGAAAAAGTTCTCCTGTTCAAACGGTGTCAATTCGGAAAGTGACCCATCAACGATCAACGCAGAATCAAAATGATATTGACACAGAGATCGGAAGAACAGAAACTGGGGTGAAAGCTTTCACTGTTTCAAGTCCAAATGTTTCAACAATCTACCAGCTGACATTCAGAATTGAGCAACCGTATCCTCTTTCAAGCAGAAATGCACCACTCTATTGCTTGCACGTAGGCAGTGACAGGCAGAGCGGAAGAAGTGATGACGATTAACACGAAACTTATAACGTAAAACCATATTTTCCAGCTCGCGCAGAGCATCAACACTATCACCCTACAAACAAAACACTAACATAACCTCACACACCATATTCCTCTGACTTCTCTTCTTATTTGTCTTCAAACAAAAAGTTAATTCAAACACAGCTGCACTTTATATGCATATCCTACCATTTTACCTAAGAGTGCTCTCTCCCTTTGACTTTGACGCCCACACACAACCTGACAACCATTGCTTCTCAACGTATCAGGTAGATACCCAACCAATTATGTTATAAAAACCTACTGTCTGATCGCAATACCATGTGTCATCCGGACAAATCGTATATTTATCATCTACATGAAGTATACTCGGTTACATCTCCGATTTCTGGTCGGAGTTCGGAATGGGCTGGTACTTAAGCTCAGCTAAAATTGAGATGTTCGCTGTCGTTCACTCAAGGGTTCATTTACTCGGTTACACGATGTGATGAACGCTATAAGGTCCTGGCCCATTATCATATGTATTCTAAATTTGTGTACCCACCATCAAATGTACTTTAAATTTGTGAATCTATACTCATTTGTCTCATAAATGGGGCTGTGTATCTGTCTATAGACTTATGACAGTACAATAACACCATTCCGTCTGTGTAAATATGTATGATCTCTCTAACTTACGTAGGCCCAGCCACACACAAACATCCTTCGATGCATGTATTTGGCGGATAATATTAATTAAAACTACCTACACGCAGTAATGGACTTTGTATTGTCACCTAATCCGATCTGATAGCCTCAGCCCACCATTATAAGGAATTACGCGTTATGCGTAGTGTGCATATGTATGCAATGTTACCTACCATTACGCGTATTACGCGTTATAGGCAGTGTGCATATGTATGCATTGTTTCATACGCAATTCATGTACATATGTATGTTCCTTTGTGCATATGTATGAACTCTAAAGTACCACACCGGCTTGGGTATGAATGTACATGTATAAATGTATGTATGTGTGTATGTATATGTATGTATGTATGTGTCTAGGTATGTATGTATGTATA
>SDVV010030372.1:0-11684 GCA_016164225.1 Gammarus roeselii
GATATATATGTTTTCTGTGTTGCTACCGATCACAATGTCTTTGCCAATTACAGTAAGTGTTAACCAGCGCTTGTCTATTCCTATGTTTTAAATGTTCCAGTCGTTTTAGTATAATTAAAATACGAACTCAGTCTTTTCGATGAACGATAGGCAGCTTCTAACTTTGACAAAGAGTAACTAGATTTTAGTATAATTCATTGAATTATTTCTAACAATTACCGTACCCTTTTTGACGATACTATCATTGCCTCATAAACTAATATTTTGCTTTGTCTCCTATAACAGAAGTATATGCATCCGGCTTGTGTACTCCAGCATTGTATTATTCTGATTGTCAATAATTTAATCATTTCCTAGCGGTCTTGAGGTGTCTATATTGTATATTCCACTGTTGGTATGAATTTAATGTTTATCCTTTTTTGGATAACTTATGTCGCCTTTTCACCCCTTCATTATTAATACATTAGTTTAGATCGATCTTTACAATATGTTAGAGCTTTCCGATTTCCCAACCTGATATTGTATTCATATTTTCTGTAAAATTCATGTCGTCCATCCACATCTTTGTCATCGTACAATATCGTAGACTACTCATTATAATATGTTAGCACATTTTGATGACCCAACCCCATGTTTTCGGGACTCTAAACACATGCATGGGTGATTTCCCACCCCATGTACGTGTTTTCCACACCCATATTTTGTTATTCATCCTCCCCAAGTATTTCTTATTTGTCAACCCCGCGTGTCACTGGTTTTCCAACGCTATGAAATCGGAATTAATTTGTCAAAATAGATCTTTCCTGTATGTGCGCAGATAATACTATTAAAAATAATATTTCGCTCCATGTAGTTAGAACCGGCAGCCCCTAGAGGAGAGCTGTGACGAATTCATATTGAACTCTGGATTTCGTTAATTCAAGTAGCGTAGTTATTAATGGTGTTTCATGTCTTATGTTTAAGAATTAATATATTTCCTATAAAAAAAGGAAAACTCATTGTCAGAGGATGGAAATAAATGATCTAACAATAATAATAATGATGAACTCGACGCAATGTGATAGCAAACGTTTCTGAGAGATTTGAATGCAGGTCATTGTACCTCAACAATTGGATATGAACAGATATTAATATGAAATGTTTTTTTTTGCGAAGACGAGTCGAGTCCAACTGTAGTCATATGCCCTCAATACAGATTCAATGCACGAATGACTGGGTTGAGGAACATTGATCGTCTCATTTAACTCTAGGCAAGGGTCAGTTTGTTTCATTTCATGGATACAATTGGCGGTAACAATACAACATCGCTGAAACTTTTCGCTCTCTTACTTTACAAATTTGATTGGACAGCGGTCTCATCAAATTGGGACATTCGTCAACATTTGGTGATTAGTTTTAACGTTAAATACGAACGATTTAGCTATAAACAAGTTGTAATTGTTCCGATGGTCATATTTTAGCATACGCTCTTCTATGAACATAAATTTTTTTCATTTGCAGTTGATAGGTGTCTTGCAATGGAGTCAATCATTTATCCACGATTGGAATAAAGCATTGTCATGTTATTGTTACGAAGGCAATTATTCTCTAACTCAGGGTTACGTATTCCGCAGACTCCATCGGACCAATCAACTCCACCTCCGTTGAATAGTTGGTAAACTTGTCGCTTATTTATTTAGTCCAGTTTCTTCGAAATTAGATTGTATTAGGGTTCTGAGAACCAGTGTTGAAATACAAGCTCGGTTAATCTGCTTCACTCGCGGGGAGTTGAGAGAAGCACAGTCGAGCGAGTTATCGTACTATCCCAATTGAGCAAGATACGGGAAGGGACAGACAATGCTATTGCATGAGTCAAGTTCAAGGGTCGATTGAAAGATTTTACATCTATGTTAAACATTACATCATGAATACCAAGTTGAAATATGCTTCTGTTTAGTATACTTTTCCTATTAAAAAAACTGATGCAGAAGGAAAAACTCTAGTTTGGCTGCCAGCGCATGGCATCAATCTAATCAACCGGTCCTATTAAATCCGATTAGGATCAATTCTGTTGATGTAGATGGTTTAACGACCTTACTGAGATGGCCGTAACGAGTCGATGGGTCCATTAAACGCCTTTATCGGAGGTACTTGCGCAACGTTTGTTTGTTACTAATTCGATCCGATGACAGCAATTCCACGTCTGTAATAAAAAACTTTCCTTCTGCTGTTCTCAGGGGCTCAATCCACGTAAATTATCGACGAGGAACTGAACGATCGAGAGCCTCAGTTTAAATATGCACTACCAGAGGGACAAACAAACAGTTAACTTCGAACTGGTCGATCCCGGTTACATGATACTAGTACGTGTCTGTGTTACGTATACAAACGTGACAGCAGCAAACTAACATAAATAACGAGGATGTAACTTCTGTACTGATCATGTGGTTGCTCTACACGAATGGATAAAACGTTATTGAATAAACTGGAATTGATTAGGTTCTACGCGTGGGGATACAGTTTGTTCCAAGTAATTGATTATACTAGAATTTCTTCGTTTCAATATTATAATGAAATTAATAAACTGCCCTTCACTTCCGGCAAGTGAACAAGCAAATTTTAACTATGATCTGATGTTTACAAACAAAATATTTAGGCGCTACATGGGTTTCAGGAATTCTCGATTGATCTGATGTTTAGAAAAACCATCATGACCATAAAATGCTTGTACGAATTAACTACGGCAAATTTATCCGAAGATGATAAAAAAAATTGTTTGACATTCAGGCTCTGCGATATTTACAAGCATGATAGGACGATGGTGAGCTAGTCAGCTGTCCAATTGATCTAATAACAGATTATAAATTTATTCCAGAATATCCATTCAAGTTATATCCATTCGTGTAGAACAACCATATGATCAGGACTGTAAGTGGAGATTAGAGGATGTCCTCCAACAATGTCCAACGGTTGGTCTTTACTCCTCAACCTTAGTTATAAGTTAATACTAAATTCACTTAAGTAGCAAATGTTGTCTTCACGCTGACGAAAACTTGGTACGTATCGTCTGTGTATTCTGATATTTGTTATTTTGTCAACATGTCATTATACCAAAATACATTTTAAATCCTTTATATCCCTAAATCCTTAAAAATAAATGAGCATTACCGTTGACAATGCTATACATCAATATCGAACAATGCTATTGGCATGTTTCTGAAGAAATCGTTTATGAAGTATTTCGAAAAATTTATTACCGCAGTATAAAAGTATATCTGGAGATTTCTTGTTCCAGGCCCATGTACGCTCTCCAGAACAGGAGTGGAGAGGTCCATTAGCCTCTATGAGTTTTGGGCTTTTTATATTCATGACTGCGTTGTTGAAGATTCGGCGAATCACTTCCCCGACCCCAATAAGACGAATACCTGGATTTCTATTCAATGGAATTAAATGAGAAGCAATGTATGCTGACATGCTGGGTGACGAAGTACCATTTGAGGAGTCGGCAGCAGCTCATAGGCATCAATTCTTCTACTTGAGGCCCTAGACGTCGGCTGTCAAGGCTCGCCTCGCACCTACTGGAATTTTCTTTCCAGCTTTAGGAACAATTTCTTAATTGAATGCGATTGGTCAGATTGTCGAAATGTCTTGAACGTATGGGATTTTTCAAATCTAGTCCCTGGGTCAACAATTTGAAATACTGCTATAATGGACTATTTAGCTCGTCCCAGGCCTACAACTACTACTACTAGTACTACGACTACTACTAGATTTTGATTGCGGCGTTTTGTGAGGTCGCCATAAATGTCCGAAGTGTTGCTACACTTTTCGTCTCTCAGCAAGCAGCTTTCCTATGCTCTCTTCGATCAAAAACAAATCATGTCGCCGCTGGAGCGCTGCGATGATTCTCATGAACAAGTCAGCGAGCAGTCCATGATCTACCACATCAAAACCATCTACCCTCCCATATAACACTTTTCAGAGGCGCATCCGTATGCACTTCTCGTGTAAAGCTATTCTAGGTAAATAACAACAGCGCCATCATTGGGAGTAAATGAGTTTCTCCTTGTCGCCTGGCAACAAGGTCTTGATCATCTTCAGGTAATATTCTTTGCATTTCAAAATATCTGCCCCGATGCTTTCTTGAATTTCCTTTATAATCTCTAAGCCATTATGTTATATAACTAATGTCGACTTTCTTGAAAACGTTTCAAGGTGCAGGGCAGCAAGAATGGATCACAATTAACTGAATTATTTTTAGTCGACTTGAAATCGTCGTGAATTAATTAAAAAAAAGGACTTTTGAAGGAATTTATACCATGCCAATTTGTGTTTTTCATTCCTCGCCAAAGCCTCATTCACAAACGGAATCGTTTTCGGTTAAATATTAATTCCTAAACGTATCGATGAAAAATGAAGCACAACGTTGCAATATACTATTTCAAACTTACTTTGAATATTTTTCTACAATATGTGAACACGGGGATCACTTCAAGTGACTGGTGGAAAAAAATATGGGGTTCCGATGGTTTTTAAGAACTTCGAGTTGTTGTGGTTGACTATGCATAAAAGGTGATGCAGTTGTGTACTTTCATCCCTACAAGCAGCGGTGGCGCCATCTGTTGTAGTATAGACGACACTATGTTACGTGCATGAAACTCTCTCTCTAGTCACAGTTCCACAGCGAACTCCACAACCGAAACAATTAATACAAGGTACGTGACTTGGAACTGTTAGAAGCGAAAGGGTGGAGTTGGCAGTTGAGCCAATTGCTTCTTGCTGATGATACGGCCATGGTTGCGGATTCTGAGGAGAAGCTATGTAGGCTAGTGTCTGAGTTTGGTAGAGTTTGTGAGAAAAGGAAGCTCCGAGTGAACGAGGGTAGGAGTAAAGTAATGAGATGCTCGAGGACTGTCGATGCGAGCAAATGTAGTGTCCACCTAAATGGAGAGCTCATGGAGGAAGTTCAGTGTTTTAAATATCTTGGCTCCCATGTGGAGATAACTGAACTAGTGGAAACCGAAGTGAAGGCGCGACTGAAGGAGGGTTGTAAAGTGTTGGGTGCATTGAAGAGTGTAATGAGATGTAGGACATTGGGGATGGAAGCAAGGAGAGAGCTGTATGAGGGTGTTGTTGTCCCAACTCTGCTCTACATAGCTGAGACTTAGGGGGTGAGATCAGAGGAGAGGAGAAGGTTGAATGTTTTCGAGATGAAATGTTTAAGAAGCAGGTCAGGAGTGACGCTGAGAGACCATATCACCAACGACGTGGTTCGAATCCGAACAGGGATGGTATAGAAATGGGAGGACTGAGTGGATTCGCGTGTTCCGAGATGGTTCGAACACATGGAGAGGATGGACGAAGGAAGATTGGTCAAAAGGGTGATTGATTCGTAAGCGAGTGGTCGCACGCCTAGAGGTAGACCGAAGTTTAGGTGGATGGTGGTATGAAGCAGGCGTTAGGAAGGAGATACATGAATGTGGAAGTAGCGAGAGAGAGTGCAATGAACAGGCGTGAGTGGACAGGCGTGAGTGGACAGGCGTGAGTGGACAGGCGTGAGTGGTTGTGAATGGTTGATTTTGATGCTGCTCTGATGTGCTTTCCCGCTCTTGATATCCGGTTGTCGAAATGGTCGTTGGTGGGGGGGGGCTTGGCCATTATAACGCGGCGGGGTAGACCAGTGAAAACTATCGGGCCCCATTGCAGCAAAACGGATCCAAGGACTGCACTCGTGACTCGGGGTGTGTTGCGGGGTTCCCGGTCAAACCCTCTAGCACAAAAGAGCTAAGTTGTGTGAATGTGAGCGTATGAGGGTGTGAGGTGCGCCTTGCCGTCGGCCACCCCCCTTTCTGGGGGATGCAGCCTAGTGTCTGTACTGTACTGTACGGCTTAAAAACATTTATTTTATGTCAAAGTTAGTCATGAGAAAGGCAAACGGCACGTAAAACGTTGGACAGACGCTCGGTCAATCTGACTGACGAACGGTCAGGCTCTCCAAGCCCAATTCGAATAAGTCGGGACACTCGTCAACACCGGTGTAGATAATATTTTATTCACTACCCTGCAGTATTAGACGTCCCTGGTGTTTATTTTCCATTCTTTCCTGTGGTACCTGAGAAATACAACAAAACAAATCAGTTCAACCATAGAACTAAACTGCAGTAAGTGTTGTTTTTTACGAACAAATCTCACGATATTCTCTCCAACTTTTCACTTCAAATTGAATCTGGAGAAACTTGAGGCTGCATGTTGCCATTTTTTGCATCTAAGTGATTTAGACATATAAATAAAAGAATTCGTTCTTATTATCAATATTTTGTTTACGAAAGATCGAGAAATTTTTACCAAGGGTAAGCATCGTTATTCTGCGGGAATAATAATATTATGTATCTTGTTTTTATCTAGAATATTGTTCCGGGAAAATTACTATGAATGATCTGAATAATTCGAGCAAAGAATTATCTTTCAGAATGATGAATATTGTGTCGGTTGAATGAGAACGTTCCCTTTACTATTATAATAGATAAGAATGTGATATACACTTAAATGCACGTTTACAGAGCGTATTACTGGGGAACAAAATGAAAATAATTGAGAGAAGGGCTCCAACATATTAGTCCAACATAATGCCTTTGAATAATGTGAATATCGAACAATTAAGCTTCCAAGTTTTCGTCCAACATTACTAACATTTTTACATCCAAATAACCTTTGATACAATTTGACGAGAACTCTAAGCAGAGTGAGGTGAACTTGCTGGCGGAAGCAGCAAGGTGCTATCACAGCAGCAAGGTGCTATCACAGCAGCAAGGTGCTATCACAGCAGCAAGGTGCTATCACAGCAGCAAAGGTGCTATCACAGCAGCAAAGGTGCTATCACAGCAGCAAAGGTGCTATCACAGCAGCAAAGGTGCAATCACAGCAGCAAAGGTGCTATCACAGCAGCAAAGGTGCTATCACATGCGCGTGATGATGCATGCATGTGAATCCTCATGAATGGCAGCTGTATATAGAGTTATGATTTGAATATGAAAAGAATATGCTCTCATATGATTTTTTTGAAACAGCTTTGTAACGAATACATATATGCTCAGCTCTGGGTTTTGATACACACACACGTTTATATCTTTATCCACGATATCCAGGGTAGCTCAAAAATACATTTTCTTTTATATGACCTTATAATACAGTCATACGAACGAAAATATCGTACAGAATCTACCAATATGGAAGAGAATCAGTAATCATTGGTTGAAACTTAGACGCAAAATAACCGACAGGAGGAGATATCTTCAAGTTTGTTCAACGCACAAACCATTTGCTAAACCAGAAATAAAAATTAATTCGGGAGTGGTTTGTAAGTCACATGATTTGATGTGACAGATAGAAAAAAAAATCATGACCCCGCGGAAGATTGGTCGGTTCATGTGTGTTATTTGGGATAATTGACCGTGACGGTAACATTGAGTCGAGTGGTGTGATAATTCACTCCCCAGCGAGTCGGTTTGTCAAATAAATTACAAACATTTATACAGTGAAAGTGTACAAACCACTTATTTTGCTCAACAAGATCGGGGCAAAAATGATTAGGTTCCTTTATTACGTGCTGTTAATCTTCCTTACCTATTGGTATATTCGCCTATGATCATGTCTGGATGTTTATCTCCTCTTATAACTGTGGCCTGGAAAAAGTTGAGCGAACGCGTTTTCCAATGCGGCTTTCGTACAGGCAGGCCAGTTTGAAGCCTCAAGATTGACGTTGATTTGGGCTGCGGCGGACTCTAAACACCGGCTGATAGACGGCCGCTGGTGGTGGCCCAGACAGGAAACGTCAGAGTAAATTAAAATTTTCCCCTTTACAAAACTAAATGTTACTAAACTAAATAATATGTTAGCAACAATATGCTTTGGAATGCGTTCATTTGTGCCCTGCCTTAATTCTTTGTTCGGTTTTTATGTGTCAAATGGAATATTAATACTTGGAAATATTCGCTGATTGTTCAATTTATTGCAATGTTTGACTCAAAAAACATTGATTTATACAATATTTTTTCTTAATTATGAGACATATTTGAATTGCTGGTATACAGTTTACTCGGTGGCAGGTTCATATTGTAATTCCCGAATGTGATTAGACTGCTTGTTCCGTGCACTGAGGGCCACCTCGTAACAACACATTCCAATATAATGTTGGCATAATTGAAACATATTTCCTAACATAGATAAATATCAAAATCTCGTATGTTAGGTGAAAAAGTAGCATGAGTTTCTGCATGGAAAGGAAATCAACTTGTTGCCCATTTCTTAATTTCATTGATCAAATGGGGAAAAAATACATCAAAATAAACGGGAAAAAAATACATCCAATGAAAGTCCGCTGAGCGGTCTTTTATAAGAATAGCTGATGCTTTTTCTAATTTTTGTCGTCGGCTTTACTTTAGAGGGAATCATTGTTCACTTGAAGCAACTCCAAAGAAGCGTCGTGGCAAAGTGAGGATGACACGACATTCCACTTTGAATTGACGTTTTCATTTTGAACGAGGCTCTCGTTCCTTCTCCTCGACGACACACGCTGTTACCAATTCGCCAGCTCTTTACGCACGATGCCCGGCAACCGGCGTTGCTGGAGGACCCTGTGAAGTGTAAAGTTACTGTACCAATGTTACGATGACTTCCTGACAGCCGTGCTCAGAACGTTGGCTGCAATATCGGACATTGAAAACTTTGACCCTAAAATAAAACATCTAGTAGTTATTCATTTGAGAACATTCCCACAAATAATTAAAGTGAAAATATATCTACCGTGTACACTCGAACAGGGATAATCATTACAAGGAGCAGAAAACTGTTTAGGGTTAGTTCACATGAATCCGCCGATGCCGATGACGAGGTGCCACCATATCTCATTCTGTGACTGCTCCGCGCAGTGCGCAATGTACGGGGATTACACGTCAACATGCTCATAACCTAATCATATTTACTGATATGTTATCATTTCTGAATTTAGGAATCTGCTGAAGGCAGAGACCACGAGCTTGCTCATGAGGTGAGTGAATGAACACACACAGAAAAATGGAACAGCATTCGAGGAGAGAATCATATAATACTTCCGCAGAGCACTGTATTCAGGTGCAGAACATCTTATTTTGATGCTAATAATTGCACAGAATCGAACATATATCAAATTTTGAAACTCAGGAGTATGTTTGTGTTTCCTCACATATAATAACAAATCCCCCAATGACGGGAACAAAATCCGTGAACAAAGTCAAATGATAAAGATAAACATATGTTCAAGTTCAATGACATGTATGATCATATAATACAATCGAAAAATATATCATCTCTTACTGAAAACATTCTACAGAAAGTCTTGTTGCCCCTCTCCAAATAGTTACAACAGTTTATTGCGAGAGTTAATATTGCACCTGCATTCTCGTCATCCTGAAGTGTGCGAAAACAGGTCTCTAATATAATAGAAAAAGAATTGATTTTTTTTGTTCCTTGATTTGGGTGAGATTGTTTTACCCTTTCGATATTAAGGGTGTGAGATTATATTGATAACGGCATTATTGTTTGAACAGTACACTTGTTGCCGAGTAAATTGCGATGAAACATTTCATTAGTGACTAGTCTTCTGTCCATGCATGTAATAACCAACAACTGACAAAATTAAACATGTTTTAGCACACCTATGCCGCACTTTTGAATGATTTTTTTATCAAAATACACAGACACATCAGAACAGGATCTCATCATCAACAATGAGTGATTTATAATACAATACAGTATCGCAATGGATAAAACTTGTAAACATCAACCGTAGCATGTCATCTTCATGCCGGGGGAAAGTGTAAAGAGTGCATTGCTACGTGGATTTTAGACTAATGAACTTGCAACGCCTCTATTCATAGTATTCATTATTTAAAATAGCATTATCCAATACATGAAATGTCGGTACGTTACGTCTTTACGTATAACACGTGAATATTCGCTTTCAAGGACAATTAGATCGGGAGTAGCATCTGTTATTGTTGTATTTCAGCTAGTCAAACCTGGGCAGTACAAATTCACGTAAAGAAACACAGCGTTTTGCTCTGCCTAGCAATTTTCGCAGGGCCAACTCTTTTCTCCAAGCTGAACACCAAATGGCAAACCTGGCATCAACTTGCAAATGAGATGACAGCTCAAGTGAAGAGGACAACGCCACGTATGGGCGCTGTTCAGCGATGAATGAGATGTCACAGCGAGTGCTTATAATAGCAACCACCACATCTGCGCTGTTCAGCGATGAATGAGATATCACAGCGAGTGCTGTTCAGCGATGAATGAAATGTCACAGCGAGTGCTTATAATAGCAACCACCACATCTGCGCTGTTCAGCGATGAATGGAATGTCACAGCGAGTGCTTATAATAGCAACCACCACATCTGCGCTGTTCAGCGATGAATGGAATGTCACAGCGAGTGCTTATAATAGCAAGCACCAAATGTGCGCTGTTCAGCGATGAATGAGATATCACAGCGAGTGCTGTTCAGCGATGAATGAGATGTCACAGCGAGTGCGTATAGTAGCAAGCACCACATGTGCGCAGTTCAGCGATGAATGAGATATCACAGCGAGTGCGTTTAGTAGCAAGCACCACATGTGCGCTGTTCAGCGATGAATGAGATGTCACAGCGAGTGCGTATAATAGCAAGCACCACATGTGCGCTGTTCAGCGATGGATGAGATATCACAGCGAGTGCGTATAATAGCAATCACCACATGTGCGCTGTTCAGCGATGAATGAAATGTCACAGCGAGTGCGTATAGTGTCAACGCCAGTTCAATAATATCTGTAACCATTTTTTGAACTTGTGTTTTGCGGCAGGCGTCGTACCGAGTGAGTGGCGCAGTGCCTGCATTGTTCCGCTATATAAGGGCAAATGAGATAAAAATGGATGCTGCAACTCGAGAGGTATCAGTCTATTATGTGTTGTTGGTAAGTTGTACGGGAGAGTGCTGATCAATAGGATTAGAGATATTACGGACTGCGCAATTGGAGAGGAACAGTGTGGCTTTAGGAGTGGTAGAGGGTGTACCGATCATATATTTGCAGTGAGACAGGTATGTGAGAAGTACCTTGCCAAAGGAAAGGATGTGTTCTGAGCCTTCATTGATCTGGAGAAGGCATACGACAGAATTGACAGAGAAGCGTTGTGGAGGGTGTTGCGTTTGTATGGAGTGGGCGGACATCTGTTGAAAGCAGTGCAGAGTTTCTATGCTGACAGTCGAGCATGTGTCAAAGTGGGGAGCGAGGTGAGTGATTGGTTCACAGTGAAAGTGGGACTGAGACAAGGCTGCGTGATGTCTCCCTGGCTGTTCAACCTCCATATGGATGGAGTGGTCAGGGAGGTGAACGCGAGTGTGCTGGGCCAAGGCCTGGAACTCTTGGAAGTGAATGGGCGGAGTTGGCAGTTGAGCCAGTTGCTATTTGCTGATGATACGGCCCTGGTTGCGGATTCGGAGGAGAAGCTATGTAGGCTAGTGTCTGAGTTTGGTAGAGTGTGTGAGAGGAAGAAGCTTCGAGTGAACGTAAGTAAGAGTAAAGTAATGAGATGCTAGAGGACTGTCGATGCGAGCAAAATTAGTGTCACCCTAAATGGAGAGCTCTTGGAGGAAGTTCAGTGTTTTAAGTATCTGGGCTCCCATGTGGAGAAAA
>SDVV010030373.1:0-11684 GCA_016164225.1 Gammarus roeselii
TCTAATTCGAAACCGGAAAGATTGTTGATAGAGTCTAGTTTAATCAAGAAGTTACCTCATATGAACACAATGCCAGGTGTCTGTTCGGTTGATTCAGTGACCCGTGATATATTACTCCATTCCAACAGGCACATAATGAATAATTTACCTCCTCCTTATTCAACTCAATAGTTGGGCTCTGCATAGTAAAATATCGTCTTTTCTGGCTTCTAGGTCATGTTGCTTGGTAGGATGTGTGCTCTCGGTTTTTATTCTTCTAACCAAATTCATTTTTGACCAACAGTTTTAGCTTCTTGTTTTATTTTCTAACTTTGTCGCTGAGGAGGGGCATAGACTTGCCCGAAAATTCCGACAATTTTTTAGTAAAGTGATTAGATAAAGGTGGCTCTTTTATTCCTTTTATTACTCTTGAAGTTTTAAATGATTGGAGGCGAGGATTCGTTCCATCTTAGTCTTTCCTGAATAAATGAAGTGTTCTGTGGGCGATCTGGACCGTGTGGCGGTCTGGGTCGTGATGCATTGCTGTCGGAGCTGACTTTGTCCGCGTAGCCGTAAACCTTTTACTAGTCCCGATGATGCTACCTGTGCGCAATAGCGTGCGTACATATTAATCTTGAAGTTCTAAATGATTGGAAGCCTAAGTCCGTTTTGTCTAAGCGTTTTTCTTATGCTCACCAGTGTGCGTCTGACATTGCTAAAATGTTCACATTTTTCTAACTTTAAAAGCGCTTTTTTTCTCGCACACTGAGGCGTGCGAGCCTACTGGAATCTATGATCATCGAGCCCTACGGAGAAGCCTATTCTGACTCGCGTTGAAGCTCTGGTGGAACTGAGGATCAAATCAATGCGAATCGACTGGCGAGTCGACGAGTCGAGACGAACAGAGGCTGGTTGAGACTAGGTGACCCGGGAATGGGGGGGAGGTACTCGTGGGACCCGCGGGACTCGAGGGACCGGGGGTTTCGGGAACCCGGGGACTTGGAAGACCAGGAGGATTTAAGGGACCCACTTGGACCCCTCCGGGCCCTTTACGACACCCTTGAGATCCTTTAGGACCCTTTTTGAGAAATTTTGGGACCCGCTTGAGGCCTCTGTTACCACGCTGTAAAACCCATACACAGAAAAATGTATATATGTGAAATGCTTGAGTGGAATAATGAAATATTACAGTCCGCGGATTACTGGCACAGAGGGCGAGGGTCGCGTCGAGGGTGGTCGAGGTGCCTCGAGATCAGTCGGAACATGTTGAGGCGAGTCGAGTTGGTTGCGACGAGCCGAGACTGGCCGAAATGATTCGAGACAAGCCGAGACGAGGGGTCTCGAAGGACCCGGGGAGCTCGGGAAAATCGGGGGACTTGGGTTACCCTCCGGTATTCGTCGGGCTCTATTGGGACCCAAGGGACCTCTGCCCTGTCACCCTATTCTCCTAAACGATGAGTGCAAAATCAATAATCCGAGCAGTTTTTCTGCCCATGACGAACCTGCCCTTACTTTCTTCTTCACGATCCACAATTTTGTCATGTACAATAATGTTAGTGAATTTGTGCAGGAGTTTCTGTTTGTGGTTTTGTGAATGAGTGTTTTTTCTTGCTCGCTCGCGCGTGCATGGACCATATATAGTTAGTGGGTTTCACCTGGACTGCGTAGCTATAAACCTTGTGATGCGTTGCGGTTGGAGCAGATTCAATTCGTGAAGTCATGGACCTTGTACCAATTTCGACGATACAATCTGTGCGCACTAGCGCGCGTGCACATTACTCTTAGAGTAGTGAGTGATTGGAGACGTGGATTTGTTTCGTCCGAGCCTTTATCTTACATGAATAACTAAATTGTACCTCTACTTAACTAGATCGCGTTGCCGTAAACATTGTGTTGCGTTGCTGTCGGAGCTGACTTTCTCCGTGTAGCCGTAAACCTTGAACCAGCCCCTACGACGATACCTGTGCGCACTAGCATGCGTACATATTACTCTTGAAGTTCCAAATGATTGGAGGCGAGGATTCGTTCCATCTTGAGGCTGTCTAGGTCGTGTTCTTTGCTGTCGGAGCTGACTTTGTCCGAGTAGCCGTAAACTTTGTACTAGTCTCGACGATGCTACCTGTACGCACTAGCGTGAGTATATATTACTCTTGAAGTTCTAAATGATTGTAAGCGGAGGTCCGTTTCGTCCAAGCGTTTTTCTGATGTGCACCAGCGTGCGTCTGACATTGCTAAAATGTTCACCTTTTTTTAACTTTAATTTTTTTTCTTATTTTCGCCTACTGGAATCCATGATCATCGAGCCCTAAGGGGGAGCCTATTATGACTCACGTTGAGGCTCTGGTGGAACTGAGGATCAAATCAAATCCTCCCAGGGCCCCTGCTGACGTTTAACGATTCATAATTATATAACTAATCAAAAAATTATCACCACGAAAAAAAGGCAGAGATAAATAATTGAGCACACGAAACAAGGAATAGTAAAATACAAAAATGAATTGTTGATGATCTATTAAATGAATAATCATCCATCCACCCCAAGCAATTCTGCTCGCAGCGATTATCGATGCTGTGCAATTTACTGATGGACTTCATCGAAGTCTGTTAGGAAATTAAGAAATTTGATTTCGATTGGAGATATCGGGTCGTGAATTTTAGCAATTTTCTCATGCAAGGCCTCGTGGAAATAGTCGATGCTACTGAACAAATCACTGAAAATGTTGAATTCATGTTGATAAAACACCGTTCAGTTTTCAATGAACTTCATTTTGCTGTCGTACACCAATATTGTGACTTGGTTAAGCTGTCACAGAGGAGGGAGGCGCAATGTCTCCTCTCCACAAGACCGCGAGGCTTGAACTACAACATGCAACGCCAGATGCTGGCACAACACTGGCTTGTGTATTGATGACCTTCATAAACCCTGCCCGCTACGGGCTATCCTGCAATATCGTCTCGAATACATATTTTCCTACCTTACGGTGAACTGATATTGAATTTATTTAGCGATGTACAGATGTATCGGTATCGATGGTACGTATTTTTTTGCGGTATCTGTATTTTTTTTTTATTCGACATTTTGCAGATAGATGTACGGGTTAAAAATGATGGTAGGGACGGTTGATGGAGAAAATCCACAAAGCAATTGCCCCAGTTGCCTCCGTGATGTTTCCACCGCCAGATGACCCTGCTTCGGCCGGAGATGGCGGAACCAATAATCCTATCATGACACTAACGACAAGCGTGCGTGACCTGAAAAGTCATGTTTTTCGGATAAGGAAAATGAAGCAGCTCCGCAACCTCCAGTTCAACCGATGAACGTCGCACTAAACTTGAAGGCTTGTGTCACAACTAGCCCTTCAACTTATCGACCTCCTGGAGAACCGATTAACAAAAGAAAAACGTGACCTATGCGAGTTCCTACACCTTCACCTCTGATGATAACCTCGGATCTTTCTTAATTACAAAAGAGCAGAATAGGACGAATACATGGCGTTTATTGAAACCGCTCCACACACCATCGACATCACTCAATACAAAGTTACTGACGCTGCGACGAAGCACTCCAACACTGTTCTGACAACACATGTCAGCCAGATTCGTCCATGGCTACAATCCAGCTGTTTCGGCTCCCTCAAGTGCATAATTCCCCAGCGAAACCACCTCCGAACCTCACCATCAATTAATAGGAACTTGTCAGGGCCGTCAACAACAAAAACACAAACCACACAGATTACCACGAGGTCTTCATGCCACCCAACACTCACACCGTACCATCAGACTAGAACAAACACTAGGTAAACATTTGCCATTTACCACTCCATCAAGACGATGAGAGGATACGCAAGCAATTACACAAAATACAGATTCATCCAATCATTTACATTCCATTTACATCGGCCCTGACCGTAGCCGCCGTCAGCTAGAGCAAAAACGCATCAGCAAAGGCCTCTGACGGCATATCATACATTCAACTTAAAACACCTACGTCCACGCGCCATCAGCACTCAGACATTTTTGACTTCTCCATTCTACAAAACAATATACCATACTTCTTCACTATTCAATGCTAAGCATCTTAAAAGCTCATGTTGAGTACTATGATCTAACGAAGTGTTTTGTAAGACATTTTTTTCCATTTCAGATGAGATAATGAAAAAGCTGAAGCAGGGCTCTCCATAATGATGTGCAGCTATCATAACGTGCGAGTGATCGTTGCAAGGATATCGCGGAGTACTACAATACAACGGATATTTTATGAAATTTGAATATCTAATTCGTTAAAAGCAATTTTTGATGTATATCGAAATATCCCCCTAAAATATCTATTTGTGCAGTTATCAAGTAATTACAACTTGTAACATATCATTCGAAAGCTCGTATAGAATACGATATAAAAAATCTTTTTTTGTAATAAACTTAAATTAGTTTAAATTCAGGCTTGAACGTTCCGTTCAGTTTTGAGACTATCATCACATGGATTAAATACTTCAAAATCTCTTGCGTAGTATTAAAATCAAGATTTTCTTGTTAATTCAAAATCTGGAACCATTTAAAGTGATTTTTCAAACAACCACTATCTGTTCAGGTGAAACGGAAGCTAACGATTTCGATCTTCCGTTTTTATGTGTTTTCAAATATTACTAACCCCCGAAAACAAATATTTTAAGTGTGCTAAGTTTATTCGAACTCACGATTTAGGAATTTCAAGACATCAGTGAGATGGGCTTCTTTTGACGTCATTTTCTCAAAATGCCCTAAAGTCGTACATTCTCCACAGATTATGTATATCTCAGCCCCAACGGACTGGGGCTGTTTTTCCATCAGAGTGCGAAGAGTCGTGTATTATTCGACAAGGATTTTGATCCCGCGTCCAAATGAAATTCCTAATATGAAATTTAAAAAAAATGTTTAGATGGAAATGCAAATGCTTTGTTAATTAATTATGCATAGATTCTAATTTTTTATAACTGATGAAAAAAAAAATACAAAGCAAAATGTTGTCTTTGCCAATAATGCATGGATTTCGGCAACTCATGGCTCAAACTAAGGAATGGCACCACACGTAGAGCTCGACGTCATTTTTCCCCAAAAAATAAAGCTCTAAATTAAAAAAAATGGTCTCGCTCGCTGCTGATACGGCTTTCTCTTCACGCCTGAGATGAGAACCGCATTCAAAACACCGAGAATTTGTCAGTAATGGATGCATTTTGACTCATCATAACGCAAAACAAATCAAAGCTCTTCGAGTTTTTTCTTCTATTTTTTGTGTCCAAAATCGAGCTTCGAACTTGGACATTTTCTCAGGTCTCGTTTTCCACGCCATGGACAAAAGACAGTTTCCGAAATGATGAGGGTTTACTTGTAATGTATGGTTGTGGTAGCTTGATCCCGTGAATTTTTCCCTGCGCGTATACAACTTACTGACCCTGCTGAACATCAATCGCAAGGCCTCAAGCCTTCGTTCGCCATACAATTTTTTTAAATCAACACACCAACTTGGATGACCATCTCACCGCGAGTTAACCTCTATCTGCAAATATACCGTAAGACAACTCCTCCAACCGCCATATATACCCAGTTAGATCCAAAATCTCAGATGGAACTGGAGCTGCCGCTGTGTGCATAGAAACCTCACGTTAGGCTACCCTCTCACAAGAAGCCTCTGTTTCCTCTATATAGCTTTACGCACTCGAGTTAGCCATCTCAATTACCGAAACGGATCGCCTCCCCAAATACGTCGTATTCTCACAGCCTGAGTGCCTTTACTCAGCTCAAAACTCAGCACTACGAACACCCGCTCTACATAAAATGCATCACGATCTCTGCAATGTCCCAGACGGGCCAAGCGGTCGCATTCTGCTGGATCCCTGGTCACGTAGGAATAAAGGGAAATGAGCTCGCAGACTCCGTTGCTAAGCTGGCGTCTACCCACCAAGAACAATTTATCACTATACACTACCAAGATAGGTTCCTTATCGTCAACTCCCCCGTATAACTTCCCGATGAAATGACATGTGGCAACATGTCATTCCAGTGTACATTTGGGAGAGAGAAATCAAGTTCTCCAGCAGAAGAGCCCAAGTGTTTGCTTATTCCGGTGGAAATGAGGGGCCCGGTCATGACGTGGCAGGGGTAAACCAGTCACACTGTCTGACCCTGCTGCACCTTGCCTTCGGCCACCCCCTATCTGTGGGATTCGGCCTAGTGTCTGTATCTGACAATGTGCGCACCAGCCTGCATATGTACCAGTTAAAATTTCTGTATAATTCAACTCGTAATGTCACTGATTATCTCACGAGGGGGTGCGAACCTACCAAAATCGATGATCATCGTGCCCTACGGGGAACTTGCGATGACTCGCGTTGTGACTTCGGTGGAGATTGGCCCTTAATCTCAATCTGAAAATTACGAGACCAGATCCATCCTAAACAACAATAAACTCGAGGGATGGGCTGCAATGACCGATTTTTTATTTTTACCACCTGCTCAAATGCTGCAAACGACAGGTCATAGGAATCTCTAGATTGATTGATTGATTTGGGCCTCATTTCCACCAGGAATCTTTAGATTTGATTGATGGAACAAAATTAGCATAGTAGTAGTAGTAGTTTGATTTTGTTTTTCCACCGGAGTCCCAACGCGAAGTTAATGCAGACTCCCCCGTATGTCAAAAAAAAAATAAGCATAGCTCACTGGCCAATATAAACGTGAATTTGGGTTTACGAATCTACGGGGGAGTCTGCATTAACTTCGCGTTGGGACTCCGGTGGAACATAGAAGCAAATAATAATAATAATCTAACGGCCTTTTACGGAAGGTTTGCATGTTAAAGTAACATTATGATGTTTCTTATTTTCGAAACGTCTTCCACACTCATTTATGTGTTTTAGTGACCTGTGTTTTTATTTTTCGCCGCTTCCGTCTGCACACTAGCAGACATGCCCCCCCGCCACATGTGTGGACTAATGTTCTTTTTCACACAGGGTCATTTCGCTTGTATCCATTTTCCGATTTGTCCAAACTTGTCCGCGTAACTATTTCAAAAGGCGGAAAAATCTGGGTGTCCCTCGAAATTGCTTCATCAGTTTTATTTATCTGAAGAGGCAACCAATAGAGAATCGGGATTTGATTTGAGCCTCATCAAGAGAACTTGGAGGTTGGTGGTGCTGCCGCTTAGATAAGAAAGTCCATCTCCACAAGATTTAAGACGTCAGTCTTACTGAGCTCCCTCCTAGGGCGCGTGGTTCAACCCAAATTTGGCGGATTTCCGTCTGGCTTTGTAGTAGAAGTAGTAGTAGTTGCTTCAGTTTTCCACCTGAGTCCCAACGCGAAGTTAATGTAGACTCCCACGTAGGGCAATTGAAGAGTGGCTAAGTTGGTGCAGCGTAGATAACGAGTAGGTTCAACGCAGATTTCGAGTATGTTCAACGTAGATTCCGAGTAGGTTTAACACAGATACAGAGTAGGTTCAACGCAGACACAGAGCAGGTTTAACGTAGATACAGAGTAAGTTTAACATAGATACCAAGTAGGTTTAACGTAGGTTCAGAGTAGGTTTAACGCAGATACAGAGTATGTTTAACGCAGATACAGAGTATGTTTAACGTCGATTCAGAGTATGTTTAACGTAGATACAGAGTAGGTTTAACGTAGATACAGAGTAGGTTTAACATGGATACCAAGTAGGTTCAACATAGATCCATCCTAGGTTTAACGTAGATACAGAGTAGATTTAACGTAGATTTGGGAGGGGGGAGCAAAGATTCCAGGATTCAGAGGGGCCTCAAGTGAGTCCCAGTTTCTCAAGAGGGTCCCGAAGGTTGTCAAGTGTCCCAAAGGGCCCCAAAAGGGTCAAATTGGGTCCCCCCCAAATCCTCCTGGTCTTCAGAGTCCCCCGGGTTCCCGAAACCCCGACGAGTACCCCCCCCGTTCTCTGGGTTACCTTGTCTCAACCAACCTCGATATATATAATTACGAAATCAAAATTTGTCACCATGAAAAAAGGGCGGAGAAAAATAATAGAGCCCAAGAAAGAAGAAATAATAAAATACTAAAATAAATTGTAATTGATCTATAAAATAATCATCCATCCACCCCAAGATGGCTTTGTAGCTGACGCACTTAGCTAGCATGTTTTCGGGTTCTAGGACTAGCATAGTTTTTTTCAATTTGGGTGAGATTTCCTTCCTTTTCTCGTTTCCACCATTCTGTAGAAGTTTGTAAACGTTAACGCTCGCCTTACGGGGCAGCTCAGCTCATTGAGGCTAACGATCGTCACAAATCTAATAGTTTTACTAGGGTATTTGTTTCGTCACTCTAGTCTAATCTCAGCCAAAGTCGAGCCTTGTGCAAGAACCAGCCCTACATTTTTCCACCGCTTATAGTGAAGATTGTGACTTTATTGCTGTGACTTTTACAAACATTCCTACAATTCAATTTCGTGAACGTTTTCGTTTATGCAATTGGAGCACTGAACAATTATCCCAAACTTATTGTTGCAGATTGCCGCCCTGTTCTACGAGAGCCAAGAGCGGGACAAGTGGATCAACGACGCGTCAGAAAGACCATCCATCGAAATCTTTATGTTCAAGATTTTCATGAGCCTCGCTCCAGGCATCATGCTTTCTCTGTTCCTCGCCAACAACAGAGTGATGCATTCCTGGCGACAGCTCGGAAAGCGGCTCTACGCACTTCATGCAGGAAGAACCAACAACAATGGGTCCGGCAGCGGCTACCAACATCACTGTGGGGGTGATCACTGTCGCCAACTACCCTTGTACCCTGGAGAACGTTGTTGCCAGTCGGATGGTCTTGCAGGTGTTGAACAAACGCCGAGATGTTGCGATCATGTTTGCCGGTGCAAAGATGAGTCAGCAGCGTTGGGCGGCAAACGTTACGTTGTGGACACCGGTGTCCATACAGGCAACCTCGGCGCCCAGTATGATGTCGGCGGTGGAACCGACATTGTTGACGACTGTGCTAATCGAAGGCACGTGACTGACAGTGCTAGAAATGAAGTGTATGGCTGCGATGGCGGTGTGATAGGCTTGTGCCATACGTCGACAGGTTGTGAGAGCCAAGAGTCCGCGGGGGCGGGCAACCCTAGTCACTCCAGGCCAAGCGCTCAAATGTATGATAGGTCTTTCTGTGATTTAGAAAATAGCTGTGGAAACTGCGGTAGTGACATGCCGTTGTGTAGCGATTTATTGTTAAATACGCCATTACGTAATCCCACAGAGAGCGCGATGCAGAGTCCATATAAGATTAAAAACAGCGATCAGGTTGCAGTACAATCTCCTGGCCGTTATGCAAACGAGGCTGCCAATTTCCGGCATAATGGTGCAGAGTTTGTGCACGGTGGTCTTTATACTCATGAGCGTCAGTTGTTGAGGAGCCATATAGAGGGAGGAGCTCTTCCAAAGTCAACAAAGCCTAATGGTAAACACAAAAGAAAGCAATATCGGAAATCACATGGGAGAGGTCAACACAGATTTTCTGAAACTAATGTATAGATATTGACAAATTGTGTGCATTTCAAGGGGGGTTATCGTCTGGTGTATATCTTACGAAAATTATCCGAATTGAAGTAAAATCGTGGTGTATATAATCAACGTGCTGCTGAACCCCTTTTACAAGAGTTTCAGATGGAGATGCTTGCAGCAGTTAGGCAAGTTGGTGTTCAAACTGACGTCATAGGAGCAGTGAGAAGATTTACATTTCGCAGTTGCGCGTTTTCAGTTTGTCCCAAAGTGAAGGAGTCAAAATAGATTATCTCTGAATAAATGGCTAACTGTAGGGTAGTGCTATTTATGCAAACGCTGTAGAAGTTGTGAAGTAAGTTAGAGCTTAGCGGTAATATTTATATAAATTATATTATAACAATGAAGAGTATAATTACCCCACTTTCAGGTGTCATAAAAAAAGTGAAAAAGAAAGGTAAACAATCCCAAAGATAAAATACGTTTATAACACAAATAAAGTAACGTAAATATTTTTGATTATCTTTATTATGACACTTCATAACCCCGTACAAAAAATAAATTCATACATTCTCGTGAAATTTTCCCTGAACGTACGGTGCAAACAAATAAATCTGAAAAAAATAAAACGTGGAGCAAAACACTTCCGCGCAGCCAGGCTCTGCCCTCAGCGGGCTCAGATTCAGGAAAGGCACAAAGATGCCAGTCATGCGGCAGAGAGTGGAGTGCAGCTCACAGATTGAGCGTGAAGGCAGTTAGAAAACTTACTACCCAGACCTGTGTCCCGCGGGAAATATTAGAAACACTGCTCTCTGTAAGTAAGGGTAGTCTTAGGCAATACGAGAAACAAGAACAAAACAAATGTGAATTTAAATGTCCCGAAAACTTACCTAAAAGTAGTTAACAAGCTCAATGGATGCCCAGTTTTGTGCTTGAATTAGATTGAGAAATGTGATCATGAAAATTGTTGCTAACCAGCTCTTTCCTAGTATGCGAGTACTAGAAACATTCAGAAAATAAACAATTGAGCACGGAACATACCTTTCGGGAACATGAAACGTATTTAAAGAACGTTTTAACTTGAGAATCGGTTGAAATCTCGGACTTTACGTGTGTGAAAGTTAGGCTTAACGAATTAAATGGGCAAGCCCTAAGAATACCCGGGAAGGAAGCCTAAGTAGAAGAGGGGCTGCAAGGCCTTCTACTTTGATTTGAGGGTCAACTTTGAACGAGGACACCAGAGCAGCTGAATTCCCAATGCTCTCAGCGTCGGCATCGGCGCGCAATGGATGTCACCCGTCCATCTGGTTTCCTCCTCTTCCTCGGGTCAGAGCGTCCTCTACGGACGGTGGGCAGATCCAGAGCTTGGCACCTGAAAAGCAAAGAAGGACGTGGTCGGTTTGCTCTGAGGCCAGAACCTTCGCCAAAGGCAACTGAAGCACTAAAAAAATAAAGTACGCAGGTACCGGTCGAATCTTTACATTTAACAGCTATTATTCACAAGTACACATGGGTATGGATGGCCCATGGTGCAATGGTGGAGAGAGCAGTGATGGATTTTGTGCTGATATCGAGGAGAGTGGTGGGGAGGCTGTTGGATGTGCGGGTGTTGAGAGAAGAGGGTGGAGGAGTGTCTGACCATCTGCTGGTGGAAGGTAGATAAGAGTGGAGCAGAATTGGAAGGGCAACAAACGAGTGGAAGGAGGAAGAAAGGTAGTGAAAGTGAGTGGACTGAACGTGAAAAGTAGAGCCGAGGAGTTCCAGCAGGCGTTGAAGGAAGAATATGACAACGTGAGAGGAGAGGACCTGAGAGACGTGGAGGAAGAATGAGACACGTTAAGGGATGCGTTGCTGAGATGTGCAAAGAAGGTGTGTGGTGCGCGCCGTGTGGGAGGGTGCAGGAGGAAAGGCTGCGAGTGGTGGAACGAGGAGGTCAAACTGGCTGTGGCACGGAAAAGAGAAGCGTTTGAGGAGTGGTTGCAGATGGAGTCGGAGGTGGCTCATGAAAGCTACAAAGAGAAACTATGTGAAGCGGGTGGTGAGGAGAGCCAAAAGGGACGCTGATGCCGGGTGGGGCAGACGGTTGTGCCAGAATTTTGAGAAGAACAAAAAGATGTTCTGGAAAGAGGTGAAGAGGGTGAGAAAGGGAGAGACCGGAAAGGAGGAAGTGGTGAAAGATGAAAACGGCCAGTTTTTGTTGGAAAATGGTGATGTACGGAAAAG
>SDVV010030374.1:0-11684 GCA_016164225.1 Gammarus roeselii
CAAACATACATATGAAACGTTGAGTTCGAGTTTCCTGGCTAAGTATGTTGTTCCGGTCACCTTATATCAAGTACCACACTCGTATGCCATTCCCGAGATGACTACAGAATTGCGCCTTTAGGATTGCAAACGCGTTGACCCTTCACTGCTCCTTATCAGCTGATGTCGCGATGGTCCTTGGTCATTTGCAGACCTATCATGGGCCCACCCGTAACTAAAACATAAATGGTTAATAATGATATGCCTTAAGGAACCATTCAATGGGCCTGAACTTTGTTCCAACGAACTCGCCAATCATTTGCCTCGATGGGACGTCCATACCATCGTAATGGGGTATTCTTATAAGAGGTGGCGGGATCCATTACAATCCAGAGGAAAATTGTGCACCGGGAACGGGTTTATTTGCATCAGCCCCATGATGCCACGTGTTGACTTGCATAGTAAGACAGATGCTGTTGTGTCCCTCCATTCACAGTTCGTAATATCTTTATTGGGCTGCACCTTCAGTGCAATGCACGTCGAACTTACGTCAATCAGTATCTGAATTACACTTTCCCAAGCGTTCCATTAACCGAGCAATCGCCGATCAATCGTAACTGTGTAGTGATCAGAACACTCATAACAGTCCCCCACACTCCATCAGGCCTACAATAGCGGTTCACCCGACAGGTCCTTACAATTGAGACTACTCACACATACTGTTCACTGTGTGGTGCAGGCGGATGATGATGTGGTCAGTGTGGTGCAGGCGGACGATGATGTGGTCAGTGTGGTGCAGGCGGACGATGATGTGGTCAGTGTGGTGCAGGCGGACGATAATGTGGTCAGTGTGGTGCAGGCGGACGATGATGTTGTCAGTGTGGTGCAGGCGGACGACGATATTGTCAGTGTGGTGCAGGCGGACGATGATGTTGTCAGTGCGGTGCAGGCGGACGATGATGTGGTCAGTGTGGAGCAGGCGGACGATGATGTGGTCAGTGTGGTGCAGGCGGACGATGATGTAGTCAGTGTGGTGCAGGCGGACGATGATGGGGTTAGTGCGGTGCTGGCGGACAATGATGTGGTCAGTGTAGTGCAGGCGATAGAAAGATATAGTCTCGACGATAGATACTGCAGGCGATTGAAAGATATAGTCTCGACGGTAGATACTTTTCTTATAGTATTTTTTCTCCAAATTCATTGAAGAATTCAGATAGAATAATGATTTTTTAAAATGTAGATACATTGTAATGTGCGTGGTGACACCACGCCATCACGGCAACAAGGGAAGTCACGCCAGCCAAGCCTGGCCACATCACTCGTGCCCTATTCATGAACTGGGGACCACTCATAGGCCTTGTTTGTGTTTATTTGTATGCAAAAAAATTAAATGAAACGCATATTATTTTACAATGATTGGATCATTTCTATGTATTTGAACCAACATATAACAAATCAACAAAGCCTGAAATATAATACCTGTTCTGTTCTAACACATTTTCAAACTGCCGAAAATCGACCGAGGTTCTAATACAATGTCGACCCTGCATTGTATATATGTACAGTGCGGCTATGTGTGTATTATAAAACAACTACACGATGTTCATTATAAATCATTTCATGGTTCGAATACTTTCTTATCTGCTCGTTCTTGGTCGGCCGTTGCTCAATAGCTAGGATTTTAACATGCCATTTTAACATGCCATGTGGAGACATCATCCATGATTAAACAATTATTATTGTCTTGTAAAATGTCGAGCAACGGTTGGAAAACCTTTGAGAAGCAAAAACTTCCACCAATGCTTTTATTAAGAAATTTTACTTTCGTTGTTCCTCCTTTCACTGGAAAACGTAAACCTGTTCACAGTATAACTCAATGTCAGCCACTTGATCACTCTATGCCATCAAGCTATGATGAAGGTGAGAACCTCTTGAGCTGCACTTATCCACCTATCGTCAGCTACCGACCATTATCCTTTTTCCCAGACAAGTCAGTGGTCGATTCGTTTTTTAAACTTGTAGCTTTCAACCGCTAACCAATTCTGTCATCAAAGCGGGTAAAATGCTTTCCAGAATGGGTGGCATTTTCATCGTTTATCATTCCATTTACAGGCCAAAGGACATGCTTTGCATTCTACGTAACCAAAGAATTAGACATCCTAAATATCAATGAAATCCAAACAGCTCTCATCATTTCGTAAACTTCCAACCAATAACGGATCATACATGTATATTGTTTCCCGGGACTTCAAACAATTATTACATCCATGCCTAACTGCATATCTTAATCGAATAATCTCAGCTAATGATGATCAATTTATCCCTCATTATTAGATCCTTATTTTGCTATCACGGTGAATAAATTTCAAGATGTGTTGGTGACGTTGCTCAAAGAATTGTTCTTGACGTGCCCCACAATTTCGTTAGGTGACAATGTCACTGACGCCGACGGCATTCTTATTACGGAGCTGACCAATTCTTCAACGATTGATTGCACTTTCAGAAGAAATTGTGCAGTGCTGAGGGAAGCGAAGTTTGCAATGGAATGTGAACTGGGAAATATGCATGAAATAATAGGTAACGATTAGCTAACGCCCGTAGTGGGAAACGACAATATATATTTACACTGAAGATCAACGAATATTTTTATTGTAATTAGCAGTAACATCGCATTCCATTTTCTATCCTCATTGCAGAACGTTTTCATTTCTATGATTATTAATTTCATGATCTTGTTCAAGCAATAAAGTTTATATATTTTTGAGTTAGTAGGAAAAATTTATCCGATGAGTTGGCAAGCAGTGGCACTGACATTGGAATTATTCATGTAAGAACAATCACTGATCCTCCGCACGTGTTGACAAGCATACAGTGGCACTGACATAGGAATAATTCATGTAGGAACAATCACTGGTCCACGCAGATTCATTTTCCGATACATATTTACATTCACCATATATGATTTGACCTCTACACTCGTATGTAATCAGAAGAACTAACTTGATTTATTCTCGAATGGTCAATCGAACCCAGCAATTAGTGAGAGTAGTACTAATTGACCCGACGATCGCACAATGAATAACAATATCCACTGTTATAGTCACCAATTACCGCCAGTGATGCTGCTTGGTAGTTGATGCGATCGCACAATAACAATGGATAACAATATCCACTGTTATAGTGCACCAATTACCGCCAGTGATGTTGCTTGGTAGTTAATGCGATCGCACAATAGCAATGTATAATAATATCCACTGTTATAGTGCACCAATAACCGCCAGTGATGCTGCTTGGTAGTTGATGCGATCGCACAATAACAATGGATAACAATATCCACTGTTATAGTGCACCAATTACCTCCAGTTATGTTGCTTGGTAGTTGATGCGATCGCACAATAGCAATGTATAATAATATACACTGTTACAGTGCACAAACTACCGCCAGTGATGTTGCTTGGTAGTTGATGCGATCGCACAATAACAATGGATAACAATATACACTGTTTATATTGTTTTTCACCAATTATCTCTACTGCTGCTGCTGAGATATTGATCAACAACACGTATTTGTTGTATCATAAGAGCGAGTTAAACATTAGATTATTTTAGCTTTGAAAAAATATAATATTTTTATGTGTGTTATCACAATAACCTCTCAGAAAATATTGCTCATCAAATGTTCTTTCCTAGTTTACTTGAGTTAGAAACGATCACCTTCATAATACTTGGTCCGTAGTTTGTTCGAATTCCTACCTGCTGTCACGGATTATGCGGCTGTGGGCGGAGCTTGAAGCCTGGCCGGTCCTTTAGCCCCGCCCCATTGCGGGTGGGCAATGAGCAAAGGTATAGTGAAGAGAAAGGTGGCTGCAGTGGGCGGGGCTTATCCAAACGCGTGAATTTTCTAGCTGCACAGCACACTCCTGAAAACACATCAAAAGTTTGGTGATGTCATCAAGAAACGTCGGTATAATTGTTTTGCTTGTTGACTGAAGTGATGGCGTACTGTGTGAATGTGAATCTTTAGGCTTAACAAAATTGTAAGATGACTTTAGTTGTGTATTGAGTTACAATAATAATAACTGTAGCAGACTTAAAAATACTAAACTTCACATAAATAAATTTAATGTCATTCCTAACGCAATCACAAGCTTGATTTGTGCGGTGATTTGGTTTGTATAACGCTTTGCTTTATAGTTCATGCTCCCAAGTGCAAGTAAATGATATAAATGTATATCTCTTGCTATAGTCCTGCGACCTGACACCTCATACAGATGAAAACCTTGATTAGGTATCCCATTGATCAATTCTCCACTGCAATGTCACAGCAGTGCCAGCTGCAGTGCCAGCTGTAGCGCCAGCTGCAGTTCCAGTCCCTGGTGCTGCGTGTCGCACAAGACAACTTCTGTTGCTGCGTGTAGCGAGTTCGAGCCCCTGCAAGAACACGGCGGTCTAGTGTCGGGGAGATCGAGCTCCTTCTCCATCTGTGTCAGCCTCGTTCAGCCACCATCCTTATTTAGGGATGTATATATATATTAGGCAATATAAGAAAGAAAGGGTAAAATATGGAAACTACACAAAGCCTATGAGCAGAAAAAGCGTGTTTTGTTGATTTACAGTCAGGGAAGTGTTTGTAGTATTGTTGAACACTTTGTCACAAATCCCAGGCGACTTAATGTAAATAATTTATTCGTATTGACTGTATTGCCAATCCCTCATGGAGATCAGGGATAGTTGTTAGTATAAAATGCATACACTGCACAAAATACAGCTTTCGATGACATTACACCAAAGCCTATGGGGGAAGTCAGGCAATGCTGGGGCTATCTGACAACTGACCTTACGCACTGTACAATCTTGTTTTAATTTTAAAATTGCATTTCTCAAATCTCGATATCACAATGTTTTTTTATGAAGTTCCGGCTTTAAGCCCCTATTTTTTCTACGGTATAAAAGGGATTTTGCGAGTGTGTAGTTTTCTGGACACATTCGTGACGGATTCCCTTTCTTGTAACAGTTCAGGGAATTGCGTGTGATTACTGACGGCTGCAAGAGAGCAATGTAGTCGAGTCGCTACCCTTGACAATCTTTCCAGAACTTTACTCTCGTTATCATGTTCACGTATTCTTGCAGAGTCAGCGTTGCATGGGTCCGGTCGACCTCCGAGTGCCCCCCGTCGCTCACGCACTTTCACGGTGTTGAGAAATGTGTACATTTTCCGTTCAGTACATTGTGTCGGAGAACATCCATTTATTTTACAAATCTTAGGCCTACATATCATGACTCACGGGCAGCCAAAAACGTGAGAACAGTCATCACGATGAGTGACTTTTACAGGTCGGTTAGCCAAAATCATCCCTTCATGACGTCACCACTGGGAATTGGAAATGTTCCAGTAATGCGAGGAAAGCTGAAGCCCCGCCCACTGCGGCTACCTCCATCCGGTTAAACAAGTCGGTGGAGAAGAAGGTAGAAGTTCTTTCATTCAAGGGCTCACAGGCTGATCGCTGAGGACTATTCAGTGCTCGCAGGCTGCTCGCGAGGACTATTCAGTGCTCGCAGGCTGCTCGCAAGGACTATTCAGTGCTCGCGAGGACTATTCAGTGCTCGCAGGCTGCTCGCGAGGACTATTCAGTGCTCGCAGGCTGCTCGCAACGACTATTCAGTGCTCGCGAGGACTATTCAGTGCTCGCAGGCTGTTCGCGAGGACTATTCAGTGCTAGCAGGCTGCTTGCTGACGACTATTCATCGTTTATGTCAGTTTGATCGTCTGAGGTTTTCTTACAGACGCTTGTGTTTGTGATATAATATTCATTTCTATCATTGCTACATTATTGACATCAGTGCGTAATGCATTAAAACTTTGATAATGCCATTTGAGAGTAACATTAGGCACTTTGACATAAATCGATAACCAGCGCATTAGGTATAAATGCAACCAATTTCTGAATCTCAACAGCAGAAACGCAGAGTTGTGTGGTTATGAAAAAAAATTGTATGTTTTATTTGCAGGCTCGTGCCACGGCGGTTTCATCAAATAGCAGTAAATACATTGAAGTTTCTTTCCAGTTTATCCACTCTGAAGAAGACGTATACTTACTCTACGGGAGTGTAGTTAGTGCGACTCGTTGCTGGCTTTTTATTCCATTTTCTATAGCTACTGCTAGAATATGCAAGCCATACCATAGGGTGAACTAGTTGTGAATCATTTCTAACGCATTATATAAATCAATGCATAGCTACACCAAACAACACTGAAACTACTCCAGTTAACCGGATAATTGTGACGCTTTAGCCCATATCTTGTGTTTGTCCGACTCTTCGACGTTTGAATGTATGTATGTGTGTATGAATGTATTTATGTCCTTGAGATGAGCACTACACGAAAAAACGATATGCGATCAATCAATTGGTATTTTTTTGATGTGTTCGGTGAATATTTTCATTTGATTATTGATATATACTTGAATACATGTAATAATTGACTGGACTACTGCAGCGAGGCATATTGGACGATAATACGCATCCCCTGAACTAAACCAAGAGTGCCTAGCCTGGAAATTAGTTCTTGTGATAGTTACGACAACTGCGATAAATGGTCGATCATGCGTGTTTCCTATTCGCTTAGCCCATTATAATACTATAAAGAATTTTTCATCGTTAAATATTCCTCGTTCATTTATGAACTATCCTCAACAAACGTCTTCAACCCCTTCATGTATGTAATTAATTAATCCTGTGACGATTTCTTTAATTGTTATCATCATTCATAAACATGTGCATGTTTGATTGTGTGCGAAAATTAAAGATTGTCCATTATTTGCATGTATTAATTCAATAATTGAATGTTGGTCAGCCTTCGTTTGTACGTGTAACCCAGCGGCACCCTTAATTGATCTCAAGTTCGACGTCTATATTGACAACGTAGCTAGGTAGCATGTGCCAAATACGTGTAGGTACCGAATACAGTTTGTAAAAAAGGGCCCTCTTTTGTAAACTATTCACGGAATAAATAAATTTCATTCAAAATCGCCAATGTTTATAGTTTACCCTCTCTATGGTGCTTGAGGTGCTTAATAATGTAGTGATAGGAGTATTCGCCCCAGTCATGTCATCATCTACTCCTGTAGACTCATGTAAATAAAGATATATCTTGACCATTCTCGCTCGTGATTCCTTCACCTTGAGTTCAATCATAATACTGGCGACGAGGTGAAGAATTCAGTGGCGTTTGAAACACTGCAGTAGTGGAATAAAAAAGGTGAAGGACAGAAACAAAGCACGACGGATTTTTCACCCCTCTTTGGGGGTCATCAAAAACTTCCTGCCCTAATGCGCGCTTTGAACTACGGAGCCGTGAATGCATCGAGATAAAAACGAGAAAGAAAATGCACTCCTATTGGGTTCATGCTTGCTTCGTAGAGTAATAACTCAGATTCTACAGACGATTTAGTCAAAAAACATCGTAACGTCAACATAAGCAGAGCAAGTCACAACCATAAAACGGGATGTATTTCATCATCATTAGGAGAAAACATTATTCATCAGGAGAAAACAGTAGGATGGTGATTCGATCGAAAGTTATTCACAAAAAATTTTCACAGCCACTGAACAATGTGGAGGATCAACGCGAGTACAAAGGATGTTGTAGAAGTATAGCCTGCCGCGTTTGTCATTGAATGCAACGGAAAGAGGGTCGTAGATACGGCACCATATCGACGGACGTGGACGACATTTTTCCGAAACAGAAGCAGTCACTGAGGTTTAATTCCAACCCAGTCAACAGATAAAACTACAGCAAGGCATGCAAATTAAAGTCCTGCCAGGATTAAGGCAGAAGGGCAAATGACATTGTCAAAAACGCCGGAAGAATACAGTCTACAGGATTACATCCTAGTTAAGCAGATTCAGCACCCTTCTGGACCACCTCAGTTTCAACTAGAAGAAATGAGTCGACGGACTAAATGACATCAAAGACAGACACAAATAGCGACAGGCCTAGCATATCCGAGCACGCTCAGTGTCATCATCTTAAGAGGAAACAAACTTTTAGGCCCAAATGACACTAAGCATCACGGCAACTACTGTACATCTGGAGTTGACAATAAGACAGCCACAAAACCGTGGGGCTGCGAGGCTGCAGGTCTGCGAGACACAGCGGCTATAAGGATACAGAAGTATTTATAACAAATGTTTTAGAAAGATCCATGCAATGAGGACTAGTGTCGAAATAATTTGTTCACGCTTGTCCAATTTGCTTTAAACACGTTCAAAATATAAAAAACAATGAAGCACTTCTAGTAATGTTTGGAAAAGAAAGGTACAGGGAATACTCAGTGGGCAGTATGTTTAGAAAACCACCTATCACATCACAATTTTAAAACTTTTGGGGTGTGAAACCGTCATCTCAATAAATTGTAGTACAGGATTGCAAAATTTGAACCTGCCACCAAGCCGGATAATTATTCAAATATGCACATACCTGTACAATCTAACTTCATAAGTGATTGTCTTACACGATTACCTCTAGCTGATTCAAGCGACGACATAAATCTAATCGAGCTTTTACTTCTGGTAACTCAATCAAACTCGCATTAAATGTCGACCAAATGAATATAAGTACAGAGGCCGAATAGGGTTTAATACCATCTCAGGCCAGGCAATACGTCATGGATGTGTTTCAAGCCTATAAGACTATTTCAGCGGGTAAGGAACTACTCTCATTGTTTATTAATTACATAATGTAAGGGAACAACGTTGTAACATGAGGCCTAAATCAAATCAATCAACGAAGTAATCCCAAAATGTTATCTTTGCACATCAATACTCCCGATATATCGGTAATGAAAGTCATTGCTCGTTCATTGATGTGGTATCCAAAGATAGACGAAGAAATAACTGACTTCATCACAGCCTGCAGCGAATGCGTAGAAAATGACTGACTTCCAAAATAATTGTTCAAAGATTGCATGGTTGAGACTGCTAAATGAAAGGTCAAGGCGGCTAAACATTAACCCACGTCACTTCCAAACTTAGGTAATGCTATGTGGTGTTAGTCTAAAATGTGAGTAATGAGTTTACAATAGAGGTAGTAGACACAACAATAGCCTTCCGTCATTCGTAGTCTCAAGCAATAGCAGCTCATTCACGTCTGAGGTGTTCTAAAACTACTTAGCACAGAAAGGGATCTACTATGTTCGTTCACTCGCTTACCACACCTGTTCTAGCGGATAAATTTATCGAAGATCCGACGTATTAAACAATGAACTTTGTAACGCGTCAGGTAAGTGCCAATCAGAGATTAAGACATGTATTTTCTCGTTAAACTGTACAGTTAGGTAACTAAAATAGAGCGCATCAATCCATTTCACAAAAACATTTTACAAACAAACATTTTACAAAAAACATTTCACAAAAAAAACTGCCAATACAACCAGATCCGAGGTAGGCGATCATGTCTATGCGTTAAATCAAGAGAAGGTCCAACGGATCTTGAAGCGACTGCTCACAAGGAAGTAGGCCTAATTATGCCTGAAGTGCATGCCTATAATGTAGGTGTCCTCTGGACCAGCTGTTTTCACCAGCTGTTGCAAATAAAAAAACAAACTGGTGACGACGAGCATAAACGAATGAAGTAACTAGAGAAGAATGTTTGATAGAGACTGTGGAAAGAGTCGGTAATGCTAGTCAATGGTATATGCGACTGTAGGTGACAATGAGCAAGTGAATAAACAGGCTGGATGCGTTGACGACACAAGACAAAGTTAGCCTCATCATACCGGAATACTACGACTTAAAGATACCACAAGTCAACATAGACGGTCGGCTAAAAAATGACGTCCTGTCTACAGGTACGGTTATGTTGATAACTCATACATATGTGGTCGATATGTAAAGAAAAAAATCTCATGTTGATAATTAATTTTTTATCATTCGCAAACGGTTGTCACGATGATATCTCTTTTAGATTACGAGATATGTCATATCCATACATATAATAAAGTACACTTCTATTGAACGCTCTATATTTAGCTAAATTGAACGAATCATGCAATACGAAGTTAATACGTTACACGTGGTAACATGGCGGCCACATGAAGTCCATCCGTTAGAACGCGTTGAGACGCCCAACAGAGAGGTTAAGGCACAAAGACAAAGGGACTCGCAAACTAGTGTTAAGGGGTTATGGCGTGTTAGTCACGCTGGTCTGAAGTTGAGAAAGGAAGCTGAGCTTTATACACACATGTGTGATTCTTAGTCCACACGTAACGGTGTACAATGAAGTGTTTTATAGTGTACTGATTTGAGTATTCACTCCAGTCTTGGCCTTACACTCCTCTGGCCTCAACCTGTCCTCTATAATTTCTGTAAATAAAAATATATTCTAAACGCGCTCGTGTTCAAGTTCTCCGTCATTATTGTAATTATAATAAATTAATATTCATGAGTAATCAGTGGCAATGTAGCCAGAGAACAATACATAATAACTGACGGCTTACCGCTAAACAACAATGGTTATTGATAAATAAAAACAATTCTTTGGCGTCATAAGTAGAAGTAGCATCAGTTGCTGTCTAGAAAAGGTTCCACATTGTCAGTGTTCTGATCAAGATCCCACAGCAGGCCATCGATAATCGCTCATAAATACGCTAAACTAATTGCAATCTGACTTCGAGGAACTAGCAAGAAATGTGGTCAACATTCTTCAATGTTGCCAGATCACCCGATGGTCTGGTGACGTTAAATGCAGTGATGTATTTGAGGGATTTACTATAATGTATATTGTTTCTCGATCGCTGTGGCGAAGCAAAACATTACTCATACGAGCAACGGACATGCAAAGGAAGATTTTTGTATTGGAGTAAACATTTAATTTGTACTGACATGGTCTGGATCTTTTCTCATCACTAATTCTGATGGTTGTCTCGATAATCAATATTTGTTCATTAATTGTGTGGGCTTAAAACCGTTGATCGTGTTGATGTTGTGTTAGACATAGGCTCGTTATCATGTTCTGGGATATACGGGAACCTTTGCTCGTGTTGATGCTGTGTAAGATATAGATTCGTTATCATGTTCTGTGATGTACGGGAACCGTTGCTCGTGTTGGTGCTGTGTTAGATATAGACTCGTTATCATGTTCTATGATGTACGGGAACCGTTCATCGTGTTGATGCTGTGTTAGACATAGACTCGTTATCATGTTCTGTGATGTACGGGAACCGTTGATCGTGTTGATGCTGTGTTAGACATAGACTCGTTATCATGTTCTGGGATGTAAGGAAACCGTTGATCGTGTTGATGCTGTGTTAGATATAGACTCGTTATCATGTTCTGGGATGTACGATAACCGTTGATCGTGTTGATGCTGTGTTAGACATAGACTCGTTATCATGTTCTGGGATGTAAGGAAACCGTTGATCGTGTTGATGCTGTGTTAGATATAGACTCGTTATCATGTTCTGGGATGTACGATAACCGTTGATCGTGTTGATGCTGTGTTAGACATAGACTCGTTATCATGTTCTGGGATGCACGGGAACCGTTGATCGTGTTGATGCTGTGTTAGACATAGACTCGTTATCATGTTCTGGGATGTACGGGAACCGTTGATCGCGTTGATGCTGTGTTAGACACAGACTCGGTATCATGTTCTGTGATGTACGGGAACCGTTGATCGTGTTGATGCTGTGTTAGACATAGACTCG
>SDVV010030375.1:0-11684 GCA_016164225.1 Gammarus roeselii
AAGAGGGAGTGCAAAAAGAGAGAGGGAGTGCAAAAAGAGAGACGGAGTGCAAAAAGAGGGTGGGGGTGCAAAAAAGGGGGTGGGGGTGCAAAAAGAGAGGGGGTGTGCAAAAAGAGAGGGGGTGTGCAAAAAGAAGGGGGGGTGCAAAAAGAGAGGGGGGGTGCAAATAGAGAGGGGATTGGAAGAAGAGAGGAGATTGCAAAAGAAGAGAGGAGATTGCAAAAGTAGAGGGAGTTGGAAGAGGAGAGGAAGTTGGAAGAGAAGAGGGGTTGAAAGTGGTTGGAGGTTAGACCGAGAGAAGGTTGGAGCGCAAGAGAAGGGTTGGAGAGCGGAAACTGAGAGAGGGCTGGGCAGTGAAAGGAAATAACAGTAAGAGGAAGTTTGAAAGTGGGAAGCAAATATAACGTGGGAAGGGGATATATGTAGGGAGAAGGGGTTAGGAAGACAGCGAAGATTGAGAAAGAGGGAGTTGGAAAAATGCGGGGGTTGGAAAATTAGAAGGAATTGGACAAAGAGGGGGTTAGAAAAGAAGAAAGGGATGAGAAGCGGTTGGAAAATGAAAGAAAGTTGGAAAGGAGGGGAAATCGAAAAAGAAGAGGCTAGAAAAGGAGAGGTTTGAAAAGGAGAAAGGGTTGGAAAGAAAGAGGGGTCGGAAAAATAAGAAGGGGTTGGGAAACGTGAGGTTGGAAACTAGTGGGGGGGTTGAAAAACAAGTGGGGATTTACTAGTGAAAAGGGTTGGGAAGTGAGAGGGGTTGGAAGTGAGGGAGGGATGGGAAGTGAGAGAGTTTGGAAGTGAGGGATGGGAAGTGAGGGAAGGATGGGAAGTGAGAGAGGCATGAGAAGTGAAAGTGGGATTGCAAGTGAGAAGGATGGGAATTGAGGGAGGGATGGGAAGTGAGAGAAGAATGGGAAAGGAGAGTTATTTGGGAAGTGAGATGAAGGAGAAGTGAAAAAGAAATGGGAAGTGAAAGACTGTTTGAAAGTGAGAGAGGGTTTGGAAGTGAGGGAGGGATGGAAAGTGGGAAAAGGATGAGAAGTTGGAAAAGGATGAGGAGTGGGAGAGGGATGGGAAGTGGGAGAAGGATGGAAAGTGAGAGAAGGATGAGAATTTACAAGGAATGAGATTTTAATAAGACAATTCTGCCCATTCTTTGAATTTACTTCGACCACCGCCACCGAAGGAGGGAGCTCACCGTTCGTATTTCTCTCTCCAGTCACCCAAGTCTCCATGATGCTCGTGTGCTGTTGAGCAGCCCGGGGTTTTGTAACCCTCTCGGGGTTTCTGTCTCAACCCCCCCCCCCCCACCCTCTTGTGCTATGAGAGTTAAGAACAGCGTGACTTGAAGCCCTAGACTTGGCTGTTCCTGCCCTACCGGAGACCGGTATGTTAGGACAGGGCTTTCTCCTGCCACACTGAGCTAGTGCTTGGTTTGTCGTGTCATGAACCGATACGGTTTAGCCTTCTTCACCACGGACAGATGGCCAGTTCGTCTCAGGCAAGCAGAAAGCGCTCAACCCTTCTAAATTTTACCAGAGCAGACACACTTGTTTTGTGATCGAAGTTCGTGTCATCTAGACAAGACAAGTGTGTCTGCAGAGCAGACACACTTAATTTGTGATCGAAGTTCGTGTCGCGGACAGAATGTTGGGGACTGCACAGGGCAAACCCTACTAGCCCACCGTGCCCGCACAGCCGCCCGCCACTCCGTCATATAACACCTCGGACTTCTTTGCCTCGACTAGACACCTGATCCAGTTCTGATCTGACTGGTTCAACTTATCATGTTGTGGGTGGGTACACCAAGGCTGGTAGACAAGTGTAGTGGTTGGAGCTATGAATGCATATAGTTTCGGGAACTGCACAGGGTAAAGCCCTGTCGGCCCAGCATACTTCGCTCTCGGCCGCGTCCCACTCTGTCTTCGCTCCCAGAGCTGCGTCCCCTCGCTTAGCTACGTCAACGTCGTCGGGTTAGGCTGTCCATGACTGGTTTGGCTCGGTTCGCCATTTCAAGTGTTCGCTGTAACAATAAATTTGAGGTGCAAGTTAGGTGTTGGGGCTCAACAAAGCAAGCTGTGTCAGCCTGCAGTGCCCGGCAAGGCCAACCCATCCTGCCACGTTCCTGAATTGGTTCTACTTGCTTTGTCCATCATTATATGCTACTGCCCTAAATTTGTGGCTAGTAGTCGAATTCGGGGAGGATTCGGTCCAGTCTCCGCTTGAACGTTTCCACTGATCCGTTCGCGATCAGTCTTAGCGAGAGTCTGTTCTAGACGTTGCAGATTCTGTAAGTATTCGCAGGATCGGCTGTTAAACCTTCTTTTTGAAATGTGAGATAGGGGTGGAAGAGCGAGAGGGGTTCCAAATCTGGAGCGGGGCGGGAGCGCGAGAGGGGTGCGGAAAGAACGAGAGGGGTGCGGAAAGAACGAGAGGGGCGCGGAAAGAGCGAGAGGGGCGCGGAAAGAGCGAGAGGGGCGCGGAAAGAGCGAGAGGGGTGCGGAAAGAGCGAGGGGTGCGGAAAGAGCGAGAGGGGTGCGGAAAGAGCGAGAGGGTCGGAAAGATCAAGAGGGGGGCGGAAATGAGCGAGAGGAGTGGGGGAATAACGAGAGGAGAGTGGGATAAGCGAGATGAGTGCGGAAAGAGCGGGACGAGCGAAGAAAGAGCGAGAGCAGTGCGGAAAGAGTGAGCGGAGTGCGGAAAAGCGAGAGAGGTGCGGATAGAGTGAAAAGGGTGCATGAGAACAAAAAAAGCGGGGTTGCGGGAGAGTGAAAAGAGTGCGGGAGAGCGAGAGGGAGGACGGAAGCGAGACAGAGGTATGTAAAGTGAAAGGGAGGGAGAGCTAGAAAAGTTCGTAAAGTTGTAGGGGGTTGTAAAGTGAAAGGAATTGTAAAGTGAAAGGGATTGTTAAGTGAGAGGAGTTGTTACGTGAAAGGAGTTGTTAAGTGAAAGGAATTGTTTAGTGAAAGGAGTTGTTTAGTGAAAGGAGTTGTTAAGTGAAAGGAGTTGTTAAGTGAAAGGAGTTGTTAAGTGAAAGGAGTTGTTAAGTGAAAGGAGTTGTTAAGTGAAAGGAGTTGTTAAGTGAAAGGGGTTGTTAAGTGAAAGGGGTTGTTAAGTGGAAGGAATTGTTGAGTGAAAGAGGGTTGTTAAGTGAAAGAGTGTTGTTGAATAAAAGAGAAGGGAAAACGAGAAAGGATTGTAACAAGGGGGTTTGGTTGGGATAGCGAGAGAAGGGTTTGGGTGGGAGAGTGAGAGAGGGGTTAGGATGGGAGAGGGAGAGAGGGGTTAGGGTGGGAGAGTGAAAGAGGGGTTTGTGTGGGAGAGTGTGAGAGGGGTTTGGGTGGGAGAGTGAGACATGGGTTTGGGTGGGAGAGTGCGAGAGGGGTTTGCGTGGGAGAGGAGAGAGGGGTTTGGGTGGGAGAATATGAGTGGTTTGTGTGGAAGAATAAGAGGGGTTTGGGTGGGAGAGTGAGATAGGGGTTGGGTGGGAGAGCGAGAGTGGATTGGGAAGGGTGCAAGAGCAAGAGAGGAGATTGGGTGTGAGAGCGAGAGTTAAAATAGTTACAAGGAATAAGAGATTCAACGAGGGAAAGTCTGCCCATTCTTGAATTTTTCACATGAGAGTGTCCTGGAGTCTTCCCAGAAGGGACTCACCGTGTGACTCTCTCTCTCTCTCTCTCTCCAGTCACCTAAGCCTCTAGGCTGTTTGTGTGCTGCAGAGCACATGGGGTTCTGTAACCTTCACGGGGTCTACCTGCTCCTCTTCTCCCTACCGAAGACCCGTTTATTAGGGTGAGTATCTCTCTTGTCCCACTATGCTGGCACTTGGTTTGCAGTGTCGGGTTTTCCTCTTCATGTTGTGGGTTAGGTTTACCAGTGCTCGAAGTGGTCGGAGCTATGAATGCGGACAGATTTGGAAACTGCATCGGTTAAGCCCTGTTGGTCAAGCATGTTCTGCCCTCAGCCGCGTCCCACTCCGTCGCTTAGCTACCTCAACATCGTCGGGCTCGACTGTCTATGACTGGCTAGATTCGCCAATTCTAGTATCTGCTTTAACGACAATTTCGAGGTGTGGGTAAGGTGTTGGGGGCTCAACAAGACAAACTCTGTTGTCCTGCCTTGTATTGCCGTGGTTTTGTGTTCAATAGTTGAGATCAGGGAGGATCCGGTCCAGTCTAACGCTTGCAAATTTCCACCGATTCGCTCGCGATCACTCATGGCGGGTGTCGGTTACAGACGTTGTAGATTCTGTAGGTCATTAAGTCTCTGCGGGGTCGGGAGTTGAACCATCTTGGCACCAGTTTCAACCCGCGGTTTCTGGTAGGGTTGCCGGTCAACGTGAAGATGTTCTTAGTCTTCTCTGATACCCTCGGTGTCTGAGAGTTGTGATCATTTTGGTTGCCCTAGTTCCAACATTTTCTATCCTCTACTTCTTCGAAGAGAGTGGTGAACCAGAACAGGGCAGTATATTTCAGTAGTGGTCTGTCTGACTCGAGAGTGTTGTACGGGGTAAGAATAATTTCCTCGTCTCTGTTCTTGAATCATCTCCAGATTTACCCAAGGACTTTGTTTGCTTCGCATGACTTCGCACTAATCGGCGTTGAATAGCATCTGCCATGCCACCGACCACTCCCCGATTCTGTCAAGGTCATGTTGAAGGGACTCGACGGTTATGGGGTTTACTGACTTGGCTCCTAGTTCGTTGTCGTGAACGAACTTCGATGTTTTGCTGACGAGACCTGTGTCTAGGTCGTTGAGGAAGATGAGAACAGGAGTGGGCCCCAAAATGGTCCTCGGAGGATACCGCTTTCGACCAGAGCTCACGATGAACTTTCACCGATGATTACCACTCATAGTCTCTTGTGTAAGTGCCAGTGCTCAATCCATTTCACAGTTCTTCACACGACCCAAGGCCTCTCGCTTCGGTAAAAAAAATCTTGTGAGAGAACTTGTCAAATACTTTCTGGAATTCAATGTACAAGATATTTATAGCCCTTGAGTTGTCGTAGATAGAGATCATGTGGTGGAAGAGTTCTGGGAGGTTGGTCAGGCATGATTTTTCACAAAGGAAACCGTGTCGACTGTTCCTCGGGAGGAGATCATTTGTCTCCAGGTGGTCTTCTGCAATGATGGACTCAATTTTGCTTTCAACTGAGATATGGCTGAAAGGTCTGTAGTTTCATGGGATGTTTTTTGATCTCTTCTTGTGAATGCGGGCAACGTCGGCTACCATCATGTCGTCGGGAACCGTCGCATTTTCTAGTAACCTGTTAAAAACCACCAGGAGATGGGGGCAATTTAATCAAAGACAACCTTGATTACTATCAGGAGAAACCCGTCGGAACCTGTAGATTTGTTGGCTTCAAGGCTTTTGATTTATGTTAATTTTTCTAATCGAAGATTCCTGGATTGCATCTTCATTCTTTTAGGTGAGCACGCCGACAAAGTAGTTGTTTAGTGCTCGGCTATTTTCGCATTTGAGGTAGTCGGGTTTCCTTGGTCCATGGTGAGCGGAGCGGGTAGATAAAATGAAGAGCGGAAAAGGAAGAGATGGCGGACGAGCGAAAAGGGATTGGAAAGTGAACGGGGGGTGGGAGAGAAAGAGAGAGAGCACGAAGAGCAAGAGGAAGACGGATGTGCGAGAAGGTGACGGAAAGCGAAAAGTGGGACGGAAGAGCGAGAAGGACGGGAAAACGAGAAGAGGGACGAAAAAAAACAGAAGAGGGAAGGAAGATTGAGAGGGGTTGGAAAGCGATGGGGGTTGAAAGTGAGATGGGATAGGAAAGTGAGATGAGGTAGAAAAATGCGAGGGGGTTGGAAAGTAACAGGGGGTTGGAAAGAGGGAGTTGGAAAGTAAGAGGGGGTTGGAAAGTGAGAGGGGGTTGGGAAGTGAGATGAGGTAGAAAAATGAGAGGGGTTTCGAAAGTCAGAGGGGTTTGGAAAGTGAGAGGGGTTTGGAAAGTGAGAGGGGTTTGGAAAGTGAGAGGGGTTTGGAAAGTGAGAGGGGGTTGGAAAGTGAGAGGGGGTTGGAAAGTGAGAGGGGGTTGGAAGGTGAGAGGGGGTTGGAAATTGAGCACAAGAGGGAACGACTGTTTGAAAATAAATCCATTGATACACGTGAACTTCTTATTAGGGATACTAGAATCGGACAGCGAATCTACGCATTAATTGTAGTAATGGTGCTTTGGAGACACTGGAAGAGTCCATCCTCTTCTACCTTCGATAGATTTGCGCTGTTATTAGAAGATTAACACACAACCACCCCACCCACCCGCCCCCCGCCCTCAATCTACTACAAATCAATGTACATCACGGCCTAATTTCGTCACTTTTACCAACTGAATCCAGTCCAACGAAGTTGTTCAACGCGCTACGGGGACGGAGGTGACACCCACATCTGATCACGAATATTTTGGCAGTGATCAAAAATGCCCAAATAAAGTAATCTATTATTGTGTGTATTGTCTCCACAGGTAATATGATATAAGCAATGCATAGAGTACTGATTTACTCGATACTCGAGTTTATTCGGTAACAGCGTAGCTGCCCCCTGACCCACAGTTGTGTGATGCTAACTTTATTTCGCGGTGTCATCGTCCCTGCAAGTTGCTGCCACAGTTGCCTGGTGGCGGTGCGTCTGAGTAGGGAGGTTACTGCACGGTCAAGGTATCCACTAATTCGAGGGTTATGAACACCTCAAAGGTGCTGGTCAAATCGAATTTTGAATATCGGGATGTTTGCGGTGGTTGGCAAATGAGGCATATTTAAAATGCAATAAATTAAATAATAAAAGTGCCTAGCAGTTGAAACTGCCAGTGTGTGCGTTTTGTGCCAGCTTCCAGTTGGTCAGCACATTCTGCCGATCCTTCCCTGAATTTTTAGTCACTTTCCTCATAATCTTGTGATTGATGTTGACTGACGCACATTTTAGATCGTCTTTGGATTGAATGTAACCTCAATGCTATTAATCGGTTAAGACAGTTCATTATTTCCACTTCTGTATTCTTTGAGGTTGAACTGCTTTGTAGTCTCTCTTTTTCTAAATATAAATGGGATCCAGAAAGGATCCAGAAAGGACAGCCTTTGTAGCTGGATCCTGTCGCTGGGTCCTGATTGCGGTATCCTGATTGCGAAATCCTGATTGCAGGATGCTGATTGAAGGTACACCATGCGGGGTACAGACACGGGGTACCAGCAAGCCTCGTCCGCTCTGAAGAAACCGCTGATGTGGTGGCCATTGTTTAGAAACTGCTGAACTGGTGACCATTGTTTTGAGCAGACAGCGACATACCTTCGGCAGGCTGACTGACGCCTGCGCTGGGAGACTGCGAACTCAGCGCTTCGGGGGGAAAAACAGAACGGAATGACCACAAGCGTCGCGCCGTAGTCTGGAGGCCTGAGGTCTTTATGTATCATGAATAGAAACGCTCTCGATTGCGTCATGAGTGATAACTAGGTACGATCGTAGGGCTGGCAATAAACGGAATCGTTACGTACAGTTAGGCCAGTGATCCCTTAGCAACAGGTCATCCAGGTTGAACTACAGAGATGTTAAGGGTACAATGAGAGCTCGTGACGCCTTGTCACCACCTGAGGGGAGAATGTTGGCCCTAAGCCTATTTATTACTTATAGGGTTGGGAGCCTAGTGCGACTGTGACGTTGGCTAGAGGAGTGGTCACCGGCCTGTTCCGAGGCGAGTGGTGGGCGATGACGTCACGATATTGAACTATATAAGACAGAGTCACCATGTAGCCAGGCTTTTTTCACATCTCCGCGAGAACGATGTGAACGTTTAATTGAAAGCGTCTCCGTAGATCCGTTGTTGCCAAGCCAGTGCCGCCTCCGCTGCCGAGTTCCTCCAACCATAGTAGCTAGTAGAAATATAGTGGAAATTCTTCATGTGTAAACTTAAATAGCTTTTTAGAAGGAATATGGACCATAAACTCTACAGTCAGTTCTTGAGTAGATGAGTTATCACCAGAGTCAAATTAGCTAGCAAAAACTACGGACAGTTCTAGAGTTTTTTAGTGTCGACGAGCTCCGGAAAGCATTCTGCAGACTTCAAACGTACCTCGCCGGGTGCAAGGGAGTACGAGCTCCGGAAAGCTTTCTGCAGACTCCAAACGAGGACCCAGAGCCAAGGGTCCCGGGAGTTTTCCTTCATCGTCTACGAGAACCCAGAACCAAGGGTCACGAACTCCTCCCGGTGAGCGTGAGGTGTTTCATTTTTTTTTGTCTACGTCTACGAGGGGTAAAAGTGTTAAATACCCGGTCATTGGTTAAAACAGTGGTTAACGCCGGTTGGAAATCTATCAAGGCGTTTTTCTTGTCATTGTGGTAGGGGGTCCTTGTCATTACGCACGTGTGTGCATATTTACTATGGTGGTTATGGCTCACACCTTATTATTATTATAGACGTATTTATCTACTACTAAGCGACGGTGTCAATAGTAGGCATACGTGCCTGTGTTTTCGAGGTCTACGCATTATTAAAGAAATATATATCTGTGCATTCTACATCTTAGAGGCGGTATCAATATTAGGCATACGTGCCTGTGTTTCTCTGTGTGTACTTCTTTCTTATTTGTGGTTCGGTGCGTGCGTCAGTTCTTTATTAGGCATACGTGCCTGTGTTTTTCGAGGTTTACGCATTATTATATATGTATAGTAGATCGGTTAATACTCCTATGACGGAGTGCACATTCTAAATAAGGCGGTCATATTTCTGTGCATTTTATTTTATAGAGTTGGTATAAGGTATAGCGGTGTGGTCCCCGTGTGCCGGGGGACATATTATAAGTAGGCTGTGTCATGTGGTCGGTTGGAGGTCAGTCTCCGGGCTTCTTTTTTTTTCTTTATATTTAACAAAGTAAAGCTATGTAATAGACCTTTAGTGGTGTTTAAATATCCCCACATAGAATCGCAGTTTGTATGGATTCACACAAGTATCATCCCGACCCACTCGAGAGAGAGTAACGGGTGAGTGTCATTTTAGGTAAAACCTTTGACCTCATGCTGGGCCGGGCGGACTCACACAAAGCCGTCGGTCATTAATAAAATCGTGGTTGGCAGGGATTGCCTTTAATAATTATTATTGAGCTGGGCGGCTACACTTTAGTCTTGTTTGGATGATTTCTCTGTGCAAGGTGCCAACATGGTCCTTTTATTCCTTTACGGAATGTCCTCGTGGCCCCGGAACACAGTCTTCTGCCACTAGCCTCGACCTTAGCTATTTATTAATTGAATAAAAGCATTGTATTGCGTTCGCAAGTTAAACCCAACGTGCTTTCTTTTTCTACGAAGAATTTGTAATTGCTCGAGTAAAGAGAACACGGCTTGTACAACTTGTGCCTTCCATATCTTAGTAACAACAAACTTGAAGACTGCAATTTTCTCAACTATTTCACCAGTCCACTGGATACTTGTTTTAGGTCCTCTCAAACATTTGTCACATCTTTTGCATCCTTCGAAATGCGTAACACTCGTACATCATCTGCAAAGCAGAACACAGAGGAATGTCAACAGTTTTTGCCTAGATCAACACGACATATTTGAGAAGAGAACAGGACTAAGCATGGTGCCTTGTGGGACACCACTAAGCACTTCCACTGGTAACACTTAAAGGGTTAGGTTGTTTCGGATCAGTGTATTGTTGTCTACCTCGTCAAAAGCCTTAGCAAAATCTAGATATAACGCATTAACTTTTTAATTGTCTAAGAAAGAAGGAATTGTTGCATAACCGTTTAGCACGCCAAGGCATTAGAGATTGATCAAGGCGTCATTCCAGATAGACAAACAGTGCTATTCTTATTTATACACCCATACAGCGAGAAATGTTAACAGTATTCTCGTCCAGGTAACAATATGACGGAAAGAGTAATGCAGTAAGTATCCTTTGCCGTTTGGCCGTCCATTTTCCAGTCTTTCCCAGAACAGTGATTGCGCAAGTCCCAGCAAGCAATTTCCGTCCGTGCGGTCCTGTTACAAACGGCCGTAAATTGTCTGGCCAGCAAAGACAGCATTTGTCGGCACAGAGGCGAGAGGAAATTGCCTGCTTCCATAACAAATTTTAAGAGAATATGGGCCGCTGATGCATGAGCTGGGCAGCACCAGAGATACAAGTACTATGTACCAACACTCAAGGATACACGCATACGATGTCGGTATAGGTTCTCGGCCTAGATAACAAATCTTGACGCAAGACAGGTGCGCGTATTTATCGACATGCAGATGGAAGAACAGATGGTCGACACTCAGATGGAAGAACAGATGGTCGACACTCAGATGGAAGAACAGATGGTCGACACTCAGATGAAAGAACAGATGGTCGACACTCAGATGAAAGAACAGATGGTCGACACTCAGATGGAAGAACGGAAGGTCGGCACTCAGATGGAAGAACGGACTGTCAGCACTCAAATGGAAGAACGGATGGTCGACACTCAAATGGAAGAACGGATGGTCGGCACTCAGATGAAAGAATGGACGGTCGGCACTCAGATGGAAGAACAGATGGTCGACATTCAGATGGAAGAACAGATGGCCGACACTCAGATGGAAGAACAGATGGTCGATCCTCAGATGGAAGAACAGATGATCGATACTCAGATGGAAGAACAGATGATCGATACTCAGATGGAAGAACAGATGGTCGACACTCAGATGGAAGAACGGACGGTCGATACTCAGATGGAAGAACAGATGGTCGATCTTCAGATGGAAGAACAGATGATCGAAACTCAGATGGAAGAACAGATGGTCGACATTCAGATGAAAGAACAGATGGCCGACACTCAGATGGAAGAACAGATGGTCGATCCTCAGATGGAAGAACAGATGGTCGATCCTCAGATGGAAGAACAGATGGCCGACACTCAGATGGAAGAACAGATGGTCGATCCTCAGATGGAAGAACAGATGATCGATACTCAGATGGAAGAACAGATGGTCGACACTCAGATGGAAGAACGGACGGTCGGCACTCAGATGGAAGAACGGACGGTCGGCACTCAGATGGAAGGACGGACGGTCGATACTCAGATGGAAGAACAAGTGGTCGATACTCAGATGGAAGAACAGGTGGTCGATACTCAGATGGAAGAACAGATGGTCGGCAATCAGACAAAGCGCTGAAACAGGTCGAATTGGAGAAACGCACCGTTGCAAATTAATTGAATCGTATTGGTGCCACAACATGAAAGAGAGGGCCATATATAACTATTGCATTGCATTGGAACATTATTATCAAATCCCATATGACTGTACGCTTGTATAACTTCTTGTAATTGAAGATTGAAATCGCGAATCATGCTTCAATAGCATGATCTACACCGTATTACTGTAATCATGCTTCAATAGCATGATCTACACAGTATTACTGTAATCATGCTTCAATAGCATGATCTACACAGTATTACTGTAATCATGCTTCAATAGCATGATCTACACAGTATTACTGTAATCATGCTTCAATAGCATGATCTACACCGTAGTACTGTAATCATGCTTCAATAGCATGATCTACACAGTATTACTGTAATCATGCTTCAATAGCATGATTTACACCGTAGTACTGTAATCATGCTTCAATAGCATGATCTACACAGTATTACTGTAATCATGCTTCAATAGCATGATCTACACCGTAGTACTGTAATCATGCTTCAATAGCATGATCTACACCGTA
>SDVV010030376.1:0-11684 GCA_016164225.1 Gammarus roeselii
GGCAGTGCACGAGCCATGCTTCTGATGCACAGCCAGGCCGGCCTGTCTGGAGCCTGTGCTGCTTCCGTCACGCTTGGCAGTGTGCAAGAATCATGCTTCTGATGCGCAGCCAGGCCGTCTGTCTGGAGCCTGTGCTGCTTCAGTCACGCTTGGCAGTGCACGAGCCATGCTTCTGATGCACAGCCAGGCCGTCTGGAGCCTGTGCTGCTTCAGTCACGCTTGGCAGTGCACGAGCCATGCTTCTGATGCACAGCCCGGCCGTCTGGAGCCTGTGCTGCTTCAGTCACGCTTGGCAATGCATGAGCCATGCTTCTGATGCACAGCCCGGCCGGTCTGTCTGGAGCCTGTGCTGCTTCAGTCACGCTTGGCAGTGCACGAGTCATGCTTCTGATGCACAGCCAGGCCGGCCTGTCTGGAGCCTGTGCTGCTTCCGTCACGCTTGGCAGTGCAAGAATCATGCTTCTGATGCGCAGCCAGGCCATCTGTCTGGAGCCTGTGCTGCTTCAGTCACGCTTGGCAGTGCAAGAGTCATGCTTCTGACGAACAATCAGCCAGACGGGGACCTGCGCTGCAACAGTCGACCAAGACAGTGCACAAGGAGCACCTATAAATATGTTGCATATGCCTATCTCACATTTAATGTTATTTTGCCATGTGGTGCAGTTATTGTAAGACGATTGAATGTGTTTTAAGTTACATGAGATTGCTGCCATCTTTCATCTGAAAGAAAGAGAGAGAGAGAGAGGGAGAGAGAGAGAGAGAGAGAGAGCAAAGCCAGTCTTCAATTAAAAGACTATCAGCATCGTTAATGGCTGCCCCTGAGCTACACCCTATGCCATGACTTATAACGACCGGTGAATGAGTTATAGAATCCGCCTACCTGTTCACTTGCTAGTTCACTTGTGGCGTCTATTTATGCAAGATAATGCATTAATTGATATTACTTATGACACCGACAGAGAGTTATGCAGATAAGTCACCTCAGACATAACGTATAAATGTAAGGAACAAAATGCATGTTCTACCTATCCATGTTTTTTTTCAATATATCTTGTGAACACTCTGTTAACTTGTTGCTTTATCGGAGTCTTTGATGTAATTATTATTTGAACCTAATAATATTGCTCATTGTCAGGACTCATCTTGTATGCATAAACTGTTTATAATAGGTACTCATCTGGAATACAAATTCAGTTGAAAAATGTGTTTAAACAAACTTTCACACACTTAAATTAAACTTTGCGCGCCAAGCTGTTAAATATTTGCCTATATAATCATATGATCACATATTTCAAGTATACGTACGTGTACATTTAATAATCATATGCACTCAGCTGAAGGTAATGTTATTGATGATCAACGATAGAAACAATGCAGGCACTCAGTTCAAGGCAATGTTATTGATGATCAATGATAGGAACAATGCAGGCACTCGGCTCAAGGCAATGTTATTGATGATCAATGATAGGAACAATGCAGGCACTCGGCCCAAGGCAATGTTATTGATGATCAGTGATAGGAACAATGCAGGCAGTCGGTTCAAGGTAATGTTATTGATGATCAATGATAGGAACAATGCAGGCACTCGGCTCAAGGCAATGTTATTGATGATCAATGATAGGAACAATGCAGGCACTCGGCTCAAGGCAATGTTATTGATGATCAGTGATAGGAACAATGCAGGCACTCGGCTCAAGGCAATGTTATTGATGATCAGTGATAGGAACAATGCAGGCACTCGGCTCAAGGCAATGTTATTGATGATCAATGATAGGAACAATGAAGGCACTCGGCCCAAGGCAATGTTATTGATGATCAATGATAGGAACAATGCAGGCACTCGGCTCAAGGCAATGTTATTGATGATCAGTGATAGGAACAATGCAGGCGCTCAACTCAAGGCAATGTTATTGATGATCAGTGATAGGAACAATGCAGGCGCTCAACTCAAGGCAATGTTATTGATGATCAGTGATAGGAACAATGCAGGCATCCAGAATATAACGTTTGGAAGTGAGCGGACAACAAACTATTATTTAACTGTATAAATTAAATGTCTAAAACCTTTCATTTATGAAAGTTGGACAATCATAGATTATCGGTGTTGAAATCTATTTTAATATCATCCTCCGCTGTTTATTATCAGTGACTAACTCTGGTGGGAGTTGGGGACTTGTTGGATGTGCTACTCAGGATGGTGATGCGTCCGCCCGTGACTGCTAACTCAGAATGGTGGTGCGTCCGCCCGTGACTGCTAACTCAGGATGGTGGTGCGTCCGCCTTTGACTGCTAACTCAGGATGGTGGTGCGTCCGCCCTTGACTGCTAACTCAGGATGGTGGTGCGTCCGCCCTTGACTGCTAACTCAGGATGGTGGTGAGTCCGCCCTTGACTGCTAACTCAGGATGATGGTGCGTCCGATCTTGACTGCTGACTCAGGATGATGGTGCGTCCGCCCTTGACTGCTAACTCAGGATGGTGTGCGTCCGCCCTTGACTGCTAACTCAGGATGGTTGTGCGTCCGCCCTTGACGGCTAAATCAGGATGGTGGTGCGTCGTCCTTGACTGCTAACTCAGGATGGTGGTACGTCCGTCATTGACTGCTAACTCAGGATGGTGGTGTGTCCGATCTTGACTGCTAACTCAGGATGATGGTGCGTCCGCCCTTGACTGCTAACTCAGGATGGTGTGCGTCCGCCCTTGACTGCTAACTCAGGATGGCGGTGCGTCCGCCCTTGACTGCTAACTCAGGATGATGTGCGTCCGCCCTTGACTGCTAACTCAGGATGGGGGTGCGTCCGCCCTTGACTGCTAACTTAGGATGGTGGTGCGTCCGCCGTTGACTGCTAACTCAGGATGGTGGTGCGTCCGCCCTTGACTGATAACTCAGGATGGTGGTGCGTCGCCCATGACTGCTAACTCAGGATGGTGGTGCGTCCGCCCTTGACTGCTAACTCAGAATGGTGGTGTGTCGCCCATGACTGCTAACTCAGGATGGTGGTGCTTCCGCCCTTGTCTGCTAACTCAGGATGGTGGTGCGTCCGCCGTTGATTGCTAACTCAGGATGGTGGTGCGTCCGCCCTTGACTGCTAACTCAGGATGGTGGTGCGTCCACCCTTGACTGCTAACTCAGGATGGTGGTGCGTCGCCCTTGACTGCTTTAAAAAAATAGAAATCTTCCATTATGATCGGGGATTTCACACATTACTTGAATATAATATCTACAAAATGACCAGCTGCTTTGCACGAAGAGAAAACTTGTCCTATGATACAGGGCCGGCTGAGAGGCATGACTCCCTCGCAGGGCCGGCTGAGAGACATGACTCTCACGCAGGGCGGGCTTAGAGACATGACTCCTTCGCAGTGCCGGTTGAGAGACATGACTCCTTCGCAGGGACGGATGAGAGACATGACTCCTTCGCAGGGACGGATGAGAGACATGACTCCTTCGCAGTGCCGGTTGAGAGACATGACTCCTTCGCAGGGACGGATGAGAGACATGACTCCTTCGCAGGGACGGATGAGAAACGTGACTCCCTCGCAGGGCCGGCTGAGAGACTTGCTATCCAACACTGCGGTGTGTTGAACTTTCAACGTTGGAATATTGTAGGACAGTTCATCGATCAAAATACTGCCTTTCATAAGTGAATCGCACTTGGAATACGCTGTATTACCAGATTCAAAATCATGGAATATGTCAAGCTTTTTTCTGAGGTCACGTAGCAGGTCCCAGTTAATCCAGATATGAAAACAAATTTTTCGGGCAAATGAATCGCCATATCAAGTGCGTAAGCATACTTACTGTCTGATACCTATTGGTGTCGAACGCATTGATTGTTCACAGTTTTGATGACTGTTAAGTTTCTCTGTGTTCAACACTCTAGCTTCATTTCGTGGTATCAGTCCCAAATACTACTTAAAGGTAAGATACAATACCTCCAATAGATGGATCAAATTACACAGGACTACGCATGGAGCAAATGACCTTCATTAGACGAATCCAAATAACTATGAGTCGTATAGATACAATAACTTCCAATCAAATATGAATCAAAGTACCCTCGACCACGAATAGATACAATAACCTTCAATTAGATGAATCGAACTACCCTTGACTCCGAATAGATACACAGGCTACACTCCTTATTTTCGACGCATCTACTAGGGTATTAAATAAACAACAGCTTGTGATTTAACTTCTGAAGTGACATATACGTGTACTATTTAATTGTCCTACAGCCGGAGAAGTTTTTCCAATTATTCAATACAACCACCTTGTTGAGAATGCAACCGCGCGTGGCCCAGCAAATAATTATCTAAAATGGGTGGCCAAACTTGTAATGAGGTATCCGGATGCTCCTCCGCAAGCAAACGACAGGGCTCGCAGTTTCTAGTGTTGAGAACTAGCATGCAAACAATACCATTACACACAATATGTTTAGTATGACCGACACTCACTGTACTTATTATTACAGAAGAGAAGATTAGGATAAATATTCTAGTTATTTATACGGTGTTGTGTCTATGGAATGGGTTTTAAGATTAGAGGCATGATCGATGCTGGTTCATCTTAACATGACTGCTGGGAATTCTGCAATGGTACGGGCAACGAATTCATGTGACATTAACAACATCAATTGAAACATTATTCAAATAATAAAATGATCATTTGCTTCGATAACATTATTTAACATATGGCCATGTATAAAATATTCTCCTTTGTAATCCATACTAAAATCTGGTGTTGCATTTCTTAACGTTGGCGATCATAAAGCGTTGCATCGGTCATCAAGTGTTGGATCGATCATAAAGTGTTGGTTGGATCGATCATAAATTATTGGATTGATCATAACATGTGGGATCGATCATAAAGTATTGGGTTGATCATAAAGTGTTGCATCTATCATGAAGTATGAGATCATGAAGCGTTGCATCGATCATAAAGTGTTGGATCGACCATAAAATGTTGGATCGATCATAAAGTGTTGGATCAATCATAAAGTGTTGGGTTCATTATTTAAGTGTTGGATCAATCATAAAGTGTTGGGTTGACCCTAAAGTGTTGGATCAATCATAAAGTATTGAATTGATCATAAAGTGTTGGATCGACCATAAAGTGTTGAATCGATCATAAAGTGTTTGATCTATCATAAAGTGTTGTATCGATCATAAAGCGTTGCATCGATCACCAAGCCCCAATGAAATATTAAAGACTACTTTCAATGAGGCTCATGCCTGACACTGTTCATGTCATCGTTCGCCTCTCACAGCTTTTACTTCGCCGAGCAAGACGCAGACAGACCTGAGCCCCATCCTGGACCATGACGTCACCTCTAGTCAAGGTTGTCAACACTCACACCTATACATGTAAACATCCTGCCTGTCGTGCCTTGCATGCAGTTGGGCACGTAATGTCCAGAGCAGGATAGCAATTATTTGAGACTTTGGACTCATGCACCGTATTTTAGACAGCTGCTATGTTTATTACTCTGGGTTATTGTGAATACTGTGGTCCCCCCACGTACGGAACGTTTCGGGAAAGGCCGTTTTTGTTCAGTCAACATTTTCGTAAATGGGAACGGTTTTTGAACAAAGAACCACTCATACCTTAAAACAACATTTGTTTGTTGCCTTGGGGGTATATCGACCAGTTTACAATCGCCGGGAGCTGATCTAACATGCTACGACGCCTAAGCAGTGCTGCACAGACGAACGAAAAAAACGACAAAACGAACAAAATGTTCCTTAGATCTGCCACTGTTTGCCGCTTCGAAACGGCCCGGCAAAAGAAAGACAACGAATTTAAACAGTATTAGCTGAATGGGGGTGTGTTCGGTGGCTCATAAGTATTGGTTTCCCGGAAGTTTCGTATGGTATAGTGTTCCTTTGAGAGGGCTGTTTTCGGTACTGATATTTTTTTTAACGAGAAGTTGGCGTGAACGTGAATATTCCAACTAACCACACCTCATTTTTGGAAGCAAAATAACCAAGGTCAAGAAAACATTTTGATGACTTTGACTGTGCCAGTTTAGATAATCTATTTTTTAATCAGTCATTCGGTACCGGAAAAATGCAAGATTGATAGAGTCATACCATCAGCGGACGTACTTGTTGCTTTCCCACATACCTTGCAGAAGTCATTTACGTTGGTTCTAACAAGATTCAACATTTTGAAGCAGAAGTCCTATACAATCGATCATATGAGGGTTGGCCTCCCATGTGATAGGTTTTAAGGGTTTGCCTGCCATGTAATCGGTCTGGCAAATTAAAAAACATCGTGTAAATCTAACTTTTTAACAATTATACAGATACACAGATACAGACACTAGGCCGCATCCCCCAGAAAGGAGGGTGACCGACGGCAAGGCGCACCTCACACCATCATACGCTCACACAACTTAGCCCTTTTGTGCTACAGGGTCCTGCCGGTACCCCCGCAACATACACTCTGGGTCACGAGTGCAGTCCGAGGATCTGTTGTCAGCAGCAGGGCCCTACAGTTTTCACTGGTTTACCCCCACCGCGTCATAATGACCGGGCTACCACCCCACTACCATAACGACAGCGGGATGCCAAGGGCGGGAAAGCACATCACAGTAGCGTCGAAATCAACCTTTCACAACTATTCTCCACTCACGCCTGTATATTGCACGCTCTCTCGCTTTTTCCACATTCATGCCTCTTCTTCCTAACGCTTGCTTCACACCATCCTTCCACCCAAACTTCGGTCTACCTCTAGGCCTGCGACCACTCTCCTCCGCTTTCATCACCCTTTTCACCAATCTCCCCTCATCCATCCTCTCTATGTGCCCGAACCATCTCAGAACATGCAAACCCACTTTGTCCTCCAGCTTCTTCACCATATCTGTTCTGATTCGAACCATGTCGTTGGTGATCTGGTCTCTCAGCGTTACTCCAGCCATGCTCCTCAAACATTGCATCTCGAAAACATTCAACCTTCTTCTCTCCTCTACTCTCATACCCCAAGTCTCAGCTCCGTAGAACACAGTTAGGACAACAACACCCTCATACAGCCCTTTCTTTGCTTCCATTCCCAACGTCCTACAGCTCATTACACTCTTCAGTGCACCCAACACTTTACACCCCTCCTTCACTCGCGCCTTCACTTCAGTTTCCACTAGTTCAGTTATCTCTACATGGGAGCCCAGATACTTAAAACACTGAATTTCCTCCAAGAGCTCTCCATTTAGGGGGACACTAATTTTGCTCGCATAGACAGTCCTCGAGCATCTCATTACTTCGCTCTTCCCCACGTTCACTCGTAGCTTCCTCCTCTCACACACAAACTCAGACACTAGCCTACATAGCTTCTCCTCTGAATCCGCTACCAGGGCCGTCTCATCAGCAAACAGCAACTGGCTCAACTGACAACTTCAACCATTCGCTTCCAACAGTTCCAAGCCACGACCTAGCACACTCGCGTTCACCTCCGTGACCACTCCATTCATATAGAAGTTGAACAGCCGAGGAGACATCACACAGCCTTGTCTTAGTCCCACTTTTACTGTAAACCAATCACTCACCTCGCTTCCCACAATGACACTTGTTCGGTTGCCAACATAAAAACTCTGCACCGCTTTCAACAGCTGTCCGCCCACTCCATACAAACGCAACACCCTCTACAGCGCTTCCCTGTCAATCCTGTCGTGTGCCTTCTCTAGATCCATGAAGGTCCAGAACACATCCTTTCCTTAAGCAAGGTACCTTTCACCGACCTGTCTCACTGCAAAAATCTGATCGGCACACCCTCTACCACTTATAAAGCCACACTCTCCAACTACGCAGTCAGTACAGTCTCTAATCCTTTTGATCAGCACTCTCCCGTACAACTTACCAACCACACATAACAGACTGATACATCTCAAGTTGCATCATTTATTTTTATCTCCTTGCCCTTATAAAGCGGAACAATGCAGGCACTGCGCCACTCAATCGGTACCTCGTCTGCCACATAACACAAGTTCAGTAACCTCACCAACCATTCGACAATCGTTACTCCACCCATCATCAGGCACTCGGTCAAAACTCCATCCAAACCAGGGCTTTCCCTGCTTTCATCACTTCCACCGCCTCCTGCACCCCTTCCCTGGTAATGTCCGTCACAAGTCTTTCTCCCAAAACTGGCCCCCGAGCACCACCACCCACAGCAACAATGTCAGCCTCTCTGTCATCCTCGATATTCAACAACTCATCAAAATACTCAGCCCACCTCTTCCGTACATCACTACTTTCCATCAACAATTAGCCGTTTTCATCTTAAACCACTTCCTTCTTTCCGGTCTCACCCTTTCTCACCCTCTTCACCTTTTTCCAGGACATCATTTTGTTCTACTGGCACAACCGTCTGCCCCACCTGGCATAAGCGTTCTTTTTGGCTCTCCTCACCACCCGCTTCACCCCGTTTCTCCCCTCTTTGTAGCTTTCATAAGCCACCACCGACTTCACCTGCAACCACTCCACGCATATTCAGCGACCCTAACAATAGGGTTCGGAGAGGCGTGAGCCTCTCTTCCCCCCCGCTCGTCTTGTCGTCTTTGAGGAAGGGTTTTAAAGAGAACGGGATTCCTAGCCCCTTCGCTCTGCCCCTTTTAGTCGCCTTTATGACAAGCAGGGGTTACGGTAGCACGATTCTACTCCCGGCTACGGGGCGCCCTTTTAGTCGCCTTCTACGACACGCGGTGGATACGGTAGCAAGATTATAACAAGATCAAAATTTGATTCCATGTGCAGCACTCCCCAGCTAAAAGTCATTGATTGATTATGGATGGCCAGCCCGTGTGACGGCAAAAATCCCTCAAAATGTTTTTTGGGTTCCGAATATGAACCACTATTGAAAATCTAGAACCACCGTCAACAATTTGACACTTATCACCTTTGCTTAATATTTTTGTTTATATCTTCGTGTTACTGCCGCTGCCGGTCCATTGGCCAGGTGTTGATCCAATTATAGACGATCCTTATTGGGCTCTATGAAGAACGTCAAATAATAAAAGCCTGATACCTAGAGGAGGCGCGATTGTCGTATAATTCGGAGTGGCTTAGGAGCCTGTTTTTTTTGGCTGTCAATAAAGAATCACCAACTATGATAAGTTGACTTGGATCAGCAGCAGCTGCCTTTTAGGAGTGTGATAAATCACAATTTCTGATGATAGACACCGTTCAAAACTAATTTCATATGTTTTTGATAGTGCATGGGGAAATTTATCATTTTGAATCTGTGCAGTATTGAATCATGGAAAATATTTGTCTATTTACATGAGAAAGCTTCATTGCATTCCATTCTGAATGAATGTAACTTGAAAATCTGGATTTAATGGAGGCACAAAAAATTTGCAGCGGTTTTTGTATTTTTTTGTGGTCCAGAGCCGTTTTTTTTTGTAAAAAAAAAAGTCTTTGTTGGAAGCCAATAGTATTTATACTTTTCATGGAAGTAGATCTGGGAATTCTCCGATTACGAAAATAAACCATGACACCAGACATCAACATGAATGAATCATACCTTGCTCATTATAATAACTGAAATAATAATCCGTGTTGTGCATTTCATCAACAAACATGACTGCCTAGCCTACCAATAACATGTACAAGACAACAAGATCCAATCGTTTGTGATGTCACAACCCTGTTTTAAAGCAGCCCAGTTCACTAATTAAATTAAAAGTTCCATCGTTGTTATCAGATATATTAGCAGGCGTTGAGCAAGGACTGCTTCTTTTTGTTCAAAAAAGTTATCCCCCTAGACGACGTAAACAGGAACTGGAAGAGACGCGGTATCGTCAGCTCTTTTAAAAAGAGCGAGTGCATCGCTGCTTCTGCACGACGGAGGAGAACAGTACAAATTTTGTATCTATGCATTTATTTCATTCATACGAATTGTTTGTCCTCGAGGCTCGAACCCGGCCCATCTTATTATGAGACAAACTGTTTGCCATCTATACTCTACAGATCCGGTAAAATAAAATCTGCTAAATTATCGTCAGTCAACTGGCGGAGAAGTTCGATAGACAATGTCACAACTTCACGTGTGAGCTGGGCGGTGCACGGGGAGGTGCTGGGTGGGAGGTGCATTCGTATTATAACGACTCCGTGGATCAACCTCCCAAACCCTGTCGAAAGGTCCGAGCTCCTTGACGGTAATGGCACGATGAATTATTTATAAGCCGGCATTGCAAAGATCGAATTAAAAGGCAGTATTTTGCTGTTCACAATGTTTTTATTTTACCACTTAATGCCTCTTTATGCAAGCGCATTTACCACTCGTGAATGTATCTCCAGATTAACGATAACGGTCGATGATCTTCTTTTTTAAATGATGGTCTGATGTCCGATTTGCTCGTGTGTGCTTGATAACAAATAATTCCAGACCGGAATACGCATCTTGTGATGGTATTAAAATAAATTCCACTCTCGGAATAGATATCAACAATAAATTTATCCAAAAAGTTTCATGAATGAGCGGATTAAACAGCTGTTTGGAAAGAACCCAAGCTTTTTGTACGGTTCCACGGAATTTAGCTGTGACGACTATTCCATGATATTGCATGTGTATGTATAGACATACAGCCGTTCCCCCTAATTAGGAGAGTGGCTTCGTAAGGCTGACACAGAGGGGGGAGGCGCCCAATCGCCCCGTCAGAAGACTGCCATGTCCTAGCCGAGGATCGAACTCTAGACATCCAGCGTCAGAGGCTGGCACTGCATGCAGCCGGTCACACCAACCACTCGGCCACGGCGGTCCTGTTCTATGATATTACAATTAATATTTAAACTGTGACGACTATTCTATGGTATTACAATTAATATTTAAACTTTGACTATTATTATACTACTACAATTATTAATTTAACTGTTACTACCATCCAATATCATTTCAATTCATCCAACCGTAATTTCTGCAAAATCCCACATAAATGCTGCGGTTTCAGTCATACGTATTAAATAGTTCACCCAAGAGCTGCTGGCAAAGAAGTTATGGCCCGTACATACTGACTACCCCTTTCATTGGCGTGCCTCGACGCAATCGCTCCACTTCTGTGTCTTCCATCTTTGACCGGTCGACAGCTGTCTTTAAGTGAACGTAAACATTGACTGATTTATTTCCACCCGTTTATTGGAGCCGTTTGTGACTGTTCCCATCAATGGGGAGTAACTGTGCATGGCGACGGAGGAAAAACGATGAGGTATATCAAACAAAATCAGGAGCGCTTTGAATATTACACACTTGCTCATTATTTGATGTGTGTAGCGTGGAGAGGTGTGCAGAGCGTGCAGATGTGTGTAGCGTGGAGAGGTGTGCAGAGCGTGCAGATGTGTGTAGCGTGGAGAGGAAAGAACCCAATATATATATATACACACATCTGCAGAGCGTGCAGATGTGTGTAGCATGAAGATGTGTACAGAGCGTGCAGATGTGTGTGGCGTGCAGCTGTTTAGAGAATTGAAATTAATGCAATGCAGTTGTACATTGCGCAGACAAGAGCGGAAATAAAAAATATCGTTAAATTTTTCCGTATTCGGTGTTACAATTCCATTAAAAAAAAAGAGGTAAATGAAGCAATGTCTACTACCCATTGTGAATAAAGCAGGTTATTATTGAAAAATGCAATTACCATCCCTTCCAATCAATTGTGTAACTATTTCCTAAGGAAAAAACTGTAATTATAT
>SDVV010030377.1:0-11683 GCA_016164225.1 Gammarus roeselii
CAAATGAAATTTACTACATGAAAATTAAACGACTACATCATAGATTCACTTAGAAAGTCATCAGAACACAAAAAACACCTTACACCGACCACAGCTGAACTAGAACTGAGCGAAACGTGGGCTGCAGCATGTGAACCACGTGATGGAATTGATCATTGCCATAGACCGACAGCTAATTATTGCCAGATATCACTAGAAACCTGCTAAAGGAGATCAAATTTACTACTGAAATACTCGTTCTGCATAAATAATACGAAATAAATCATCTATCATTACATAAATTGTGTTTATTTCACATTCTTATGTAAAAATACCGGAAATCTCAAAAATCCATAATAATTTTTCCAGTACTGTATATATATATATATACATACCTGGGTACATATATATGTACCCAGTCACGGTACAATACCTCAGACGTACCATGCATCTGTTTCGACCACCCTCTCTGAACAACGTCGAGCGAAGTCACATCCTGGACATAACCATGAACCTATACACATGTTCAGTGGTCAAGAATGAGTCTGACAAAAGTCTGAAAGACTCTGTGGCCATAAAAAGATGGGTTTCTGTTTACTGACGATCTAAGTGAATCAATATAACGATCAGCAACTTGTCGGATAACCTCTCGAGCAAACACACGGAAGGTAAGACCGACGTCCACAAGAACTTACAAAAATCATGTTGAACATGGACGAACTCCAAATTACAACCAAAAAAAAGTAAACCACCTCTACACCAGGACCCCTCCATCAGTAAATCGTCTTATCAAATGTTACACTATACACCTGCTAGGGTTCAATGACGAAATTCCACAAAGATGCAGTACGGACTTACACCTCTTAAACATACATCAATTATAAAATAACTACGTAATTCTCTACTCTGATCTAATTCACATTAAAAACTTGTAATACCCTAAGATTATCCATCATTGTAAATTCGGTCTACTTATAAACATAAACACAACAAGCTTTGGCCTAGGGGACTCCTCTATCTCCTAATCATTGGAGTATGGTCCAACAATAAACATACAATAAGATAACAACGAGACCGAGTTTGTAACACATCGAATCGCCTATATCTATAATATCCACGTCAAACATTGTACCAGGATGTAAAAAGATGTATAAAACACTAAAAAATATACAACATGTACCGAAGTTATACCAGAAATACTATTCAACATTGAAGATACAAACGTAATATATCCTAATATCCCGATATTGTATAAATAACCAATAGATTGAATTGAAGATGGAAACTGTACAAAGAATCTACAGAACTCAAAGACACATACTAAAATGGTCAAGATAAAATACAATAAGAAGAATGATGCATAACCGACCAATTATGCCTAAAATAGTGTGCTACATGGAAGATGCAAACCAAAAATAACCTAAAAATCTTATAACTGCTTGAGATAACTTATCAAAATTCCAGAAAACACTACAAATTCAACATAAATTCACCGATCATTACTAAGTATTCATAACACACTATAATACCTTACAGTTAATCCCTATCGTTCAGGTACTCACGCTATTGGAGCACCGCGTCAATGGAACACCGTTATATTTGGTTCAAACCTGGACAAAGCGTTATGGGGTAGACAGATTCTTGTAACAAAGCAGCACATCAACCCAAAATACAAACACCAACTCGCCAACTACCTCTATATATTATATACATAAGAAATGAACGAGTGGAAATTACACAAAACATTGCCTAGATTCAATATCTGGCTGGTACCAAGCATCCAACCGATAAGAACCCCACCAAACAACCTCCGAATGAGTCAATTATACTCCAGACTAGATAAAAAAACATATATGTACAGAAAAAAAAAATCTGACATAAATATATAACGAAACATTCACTCAAAACATAGAAATAATAACAAATCAGTCATGGAAAAAGGACAACTCAAACAACAGAAATGAGCAAACTCACCTTATTTGCCAAAGCGCATACAACGGTTTTAACGTTCAAGACTGCACGTAATCATTTATGTAATTGTTAGATTTATTATCAATTAAAAATATCTGATAGATGTATGTTATCAATACCACCTAAATATTCAGAGGACCAGCATTGAAATGCATATATGCAACATGACATGCTACGAAATTGCAATACATTACGCCCCGCATTAAAATGCGAATACCATAGGTAGTGTGTAAACGTTCTATTCATATAACCTATTAACAAATAAAAATTTAATATTAAACAAAACATATAACCATACCTTATGAATAATCCAAAAGCTGTCCGTTCATCCGTCAGAATGAGTCATCCATTGGCCACCTGCCTAACTCCGGCCGTCCGTGAAAAATATGGGGCGCGAACTCCCTAGACTCAAAGGTAACTCTATTTATCCCTATCTAATTCCTCCGCATTTGCGTTTCGCACCCATTATAGCTACTGATATGATGGAGTATATGAAGGATTTTGAGAGGAAACTGAAGTAAAATGATGATGGGTACGGTTGGATGTACGAACTATGCTGTTTTAAATCAAAAAACGAGGTAGATGCCATTAATAATGCAAGCAAGGTATGTAAATAATGCCTATAAATACTAATAAAACAATGTAAATCCTCAATAAAATCATTATCTTATCCTAATCTCAAAAGTTATGCATTGAGTTGCAAACATCGTGTCATTCGGAGGTAACATCGAATTTTCGAAATCAGTAGAAGAATTCCTGAACGTTACCAAGATATAAGATCTATAATAGGGCAAAAATCCAAGCCCACTGTGTCATAACAACAAACTCTACAATGTGTTACTAGTTCACTTCTCTGCAATCTACAACTGATATATAACAAATTTAGAGGTAATACCCAGTCATGGTACAGTACCTCAGACATAACAGGCATCTGTTTAGTCCATCATCTCCGAACATCGTCGAGCAAAGTCACATCCTGGATATGACCAAGAATCCATACACATGTACAGTATTCAAGAATGGGCCTGACGTGAGTCTCAAGCAGTGTGTGGCCATAAAAATCTGGGCATCTGTTCACTAACAACCTAAGTAAATAACTAGAACGCTTAGTAGATAGTCGGATAACCTCTCTCACGAAGCCATGGAAATTGGGACCGACATCCACAAGAACTTACAAATTCACGTTGAACATGGACGAACTCCAAATGACAACCAAAGAGTGTAAACCACTTCTACACCAGGACCCAGCCATCCATTGAATCGTCTTCTACAACGTTACACTATACACTTGCTAGGGTTCAATGACGAAATTCCACAAAAGATGCAGTACGGATTTACACCTCTTAAACACATTTCTATGATTATCGTGGAAAGATCATAAAACAACAACAACTATAAAATTACATTTTTTTTAATATATTGGAATATCCATCATAGTATATCGGTCTACACACACAAATAGATTTAAACACAACAGGGCTTTTGCCCATGGGACACCACTAACTCCTCCTAAATAATGAAGAATGGTCCTACAGTAAACATTCAATAACCTAACAGAATGAGCGAGTTTGTAACAAATTGAATCTCCTATATCTCTAATAACCACGTCAAACATTGTACCAGAATGTAAGAAGCCATGGAACTCAAAACACTAAAAATATACCACTTGTTACTAAATTTTACCTGGAATAATGTTCTACATTGCAGATACAAACGTAATATATCCTAATATTCCGATATTGTATAAAATATCCAATACTTTGCATCGAAGATTGAAACTGTACAGCGAATAAACAAAACTGGAAGACACGTACTAAAACTCTCGAGTTATAACACAACAAGAAGATCAATTCTCTATCATACCTAAAACATACATTAAAAACCATGTTGTACGAGAAAACAAAATAGCATGTAACCAACCAAACCACTAACGTGAATAAGATGCCAGGACATGCGAGCAACATACGCTGAAACCAATAGTAAATGGTGTGAAATACTTCAATACGAACACGTTATAATATGAACAAAATCTGATGAACATACTCTCCAATTCAGTCCAAAACAGGGTTAAATTAACATTTTTTTTACTAACGTAACCACGGCTTAATCGTAACAGAATGTCATTTCTACATATAAAATACCGAAATGACGCAATGACCGACCAATTATGTCTGAAAATAATGTGCTGCATGGACGCTGAAAGCATAAAATATCCTAAAAAATCCTATAACTGTATGAGATACCTATTCACAATTCATAAAAATACAAATTCAACATATATCAACGGATCATTACTAATTGATCGATTTGAGCCTCATTTCCACCAGAGCTTGAACGTGAGTCATAATAGGCTGCCCCGTAGGGCGCGACCCCATTAAAGTATGTTCGCACGGCGTCGCGTGCAAAAATATTAGTCTTGTCAAGATGAAGTCAGTACATATTTCAATTGTGACATATTCGCGTACTAGCGCGTACGAGGAAGTAAAGCGTTAACGCGTATCTTCGTAAAATGTGTTGTTATTTCTGTGCGTAATGGGGTGGAGAGACCACCTCACTTGCACAGGTGTTTGAGGTTTAGACAGCTGCGTATAGTCCGGTGTGTTTTCCGAATGCGATAAGCTTTTTACGGTAGTTGGGTCTGTGAGTAGGCTTCGTAGGTTACACGGGGGATTTAGGAACGCTCTTCGGGCTGCCGCGAGTGCGTTGCAATTCATCAGTAAGTCTTTCACGCTGCTAGCCACTTGGTGGCAACAGGGGCAAGGTGGCGCGTTTGGTCTAATGTCGTTATCCATCAGGTGGTTGTGAGTTATCCACGTGTGTCCCGTGCACAAGCGGTTGATGAACACATGGTCCTTTCTGTTGGTGAACTTTGTTTCCCATTTTCCGACTGAGGGTTCAACTGTAAGCATTTTTTGTCCACTCTGTTGCCACATTTCATCCCATCGGGATGATATATGGGACGATCATTACTAAGTATACATAACACAATATAATAACTTATAATAAATCCATATCGTTCAGCTACTTTTGCTATTGGAACACCGCGTTAATGGAACTTTGACATATCTGGTTCAAATTAGGATAATGCGTTATGGGGTGGATAGAATCTGGTAACGAAGTTGCTGCATCAATCCAAAATACAAACATCAACTCGTCAACTGCCAGTTATACCGTACTATTCCTATAGATAATATAAACATATAAAATAAATTAGATGGAAAACAACACAAAACGTCGCTAAATTCAATATCAAGCATCCAACCAACTTTCGAATGACTCAATTATACAACTTATTAGATAGGAATACAAACATATATGTACAGAACAATATATAGAATTGTAATCCAGGCATAAATATATAACGATACATACACTCAAAAACATAGAAATAGTAACAAATCAGACATGGAAAAAATACTATTCCAATAATAGATAGGAGCAATTCCAACTAATTTTCCAGGAGCGCATATAACTTCCTGCCTAGGAATCCCTACACCCCACCACTCCAGAAACTTGTTATAACGTTAATCCTACCAGAACCGAATAAATGTATATAACGAGCAACAGTAAGCGACCAATTTTACCCCAATACAAGCATCTAAAGAACAAAAAACATATATAAATACCATAAACATCAGAAATATAAAAAAAGTACAATGTTCATTGCATAAAAACTGCCAATGTAGCCCGCAAGTCAAGCATCCAGCCTGCCGCTCCCCATTCCTCCCCCCCCCCTCCGCCCGTTAGGAGATTCACTCGCCAAACCAGTTCAGCCGCGGACTCCGGTCAACCTCTGCCCCACCAAAAGTAACCCAATTAAGCCTTTCTTATTCCTTCTCATCCGCATTCGTTTTGTACCGTTTATAGCTACTTATATGCCAATTCAGAGTGAATACATATTACAAAAAAAAAATCAAAAATCAAAGATCAATTAAAGTATTTTCATTTTGTAGGTACCAAAAGTATTGATATTGGAAAGTAACAAGTAGTTACTGGTAGCTACTTGTTACTTTCTAATTGTTGAAATTTTGGTATCAGCAGAGCTCAATCATATAGGTTAAAATAACTTTACTCATCAGCCTTATACTTATGTTGCTAGCAGGCTGGTTGAATGTAACTCAAGCAACCAAATTTTCATGATTCAACCCATTAGTTAGCGTAGTGGCATATAGGGAAGTGTCGGAGAGGTCGGAAATGATGCATTTGACAAAATAATCTACATTAGGGATGTGTAAAATGATTGTATAGCGATGCCTCACATTGCCAAGGCCTTATCACTGGTCCAGTCCAGGAATAGCCACAAATCGTAGATTTTTTAACTAGCTATCTGGGTAGTAGCTAAGGTATCCATTGTGTGGAAGATACCAACTGTGATTGAGATACTAAAACTCTTTCCCTATTTAGCTTGTACTATTTAGAAAAATATTCCAGCTGGCTAGGCCCTTTCTGTTACATGGTAGAAATCAGGGAATTAGCACATTAATAAATAACAGTTGACTATCAGAGAAAGATTTAAAACTGCAAGCAAATAGAATTTGCTCAGCAGGTTTTGCAAATAATGTAGCTGTAGCATATCTGTTCACAGATGAAGTACTTCTGAAGAATACATAGCTTCCTGGTTGAGATTCTTTTTGCCTCATTAACACATTTTTACTATTAAATATGTTAGCTAGCAACTCGTACCTTATAATATGTGCAACAAAAACATTTATATACAATTTTCTGTTAAACATAAAATGTATTCGGTGCTCAGCAACCCATGCTACGATGGGGTTAGAGAAGCAATGCAACGGAATTGTGAACACTTAATCAGTTCCAGAATTGTTTAATACTAGTAAAAAATTAAAAACATTGACATCAGTGTTCCAAAGGCAACTTCCATGAATTCAAAAATGTTTGCCCACTTGATAACTAAATGGTATCTATCAGAAAAAAAAATGAAAAGCTTGAGGTGACACATTTTCACTTTAGTCGAGTAGGATGCCGTAGTAATACTGTGGCAATCTCCTAGTACATTTCAGAAAGTTTTTGATAATTTTCTATTCCCACCATTCTCATATTGTTTTGTTATTTAGAGCGTATTGGACATCTTTGAGCCCCAAAATTAGAAAAAAATCCACATTTGATTATTAAATTAGAGTGTATTGATGAACAAAACAAAATGTGTGTGTCTAGATCATGGGCCATCTGCTGAAAAAATACATAATTTCTGCTTTAAAAATTCTATTATTATGCAGAAGCAGATCATTTCATTGTTCATACCTTTGTCCACTTCATGTAATCAGAATCAGCATCTTTATTCACATGCCTCATGATGCTATCTAAGTTATCTATCGAGAAAGTAAGGCAATTTTAAATGCAAAGATTTAGTTTCATTACGCAATAGTTTGATCATAGCTTTTGAACATTTGTCTGAGAACTAAGAACAATATTTTCACCAAAGCATTGGACTTGAAGTCACTAGCCCCAACTTCAATTGAATTGTGTCACTATTGACCCCTTCTAAAGTAACAAAAGAAGCTAATCCCTCGAGTCATTCATATCTAGACTGGCACCTAAAAAGGCTATGTAGCCAGGCATGAACTTGAAAATAAATAAAAATTGTTATTGGCTGTTGACAACTTGTATTTGCTGGACACAAAATAATCTATTACTCTTCTAAAATTAAAATAACACTCTAGCAGAGCGATGCCGGTGTACCTAAGCCCTAAACGTCGACCAGGGGTGACTCCCCGCAGCTGACAAAACGAGCTTTTTCCCTCCCCCTCCTTCTCGAGCACCAAAACGTTCAAGATATGAAATCATTTCTGACAACACCAGTTGAATTAGCTGTTAAACTACACAAATTAAATTAGCTACTCACAGAAATTGATACACGCACAGTATATTTATAAAATTGTAAAAAAAATCGATTGATTGTCAGGTGCCTTAAAAATTTTGTTTATGAAAATTCAAAGCACTGCATGAGACATTGATGCTGTGGCTTGAGTCTTGTGGCTAGAGCCAAGAGTTTATCAAACATACAGATACAGATCTGTTGAGAGTTGCCCCAAAATAAAAAATATGAGTTGGGGGTGTCTCCCTGCAAATAATTTGCTAGTAACTATTGTATTTTTTTCTATGAAGAAAAATACTGATATATTATTCATTACACATAAGATTTTGAGGTATATGATCATAAAAAATTAGTAATTACACAATGCCATAGATAATTTTAAAGCAACAGGATGTTTGTACAGCAGGGTGTCCAGCTGCGTCCAAAGAGGGAACTGCCTCCGCTGACAGCTAGGGGTGTCAACTTATTGTTGACCATGTACTCCTATTGGCTAACACAAATGACGCTGGTAAGATAATTATCTTTCATAGCTTGCATTTATCATGATGTTACGGCATTTGTTTTTTATAGAAATGACAATCCTTCGACAGAAGAAGGCTGGAGACCAGTTGGCAAGAGATGGCAATTATATCTCCAGAGATGATTCAGTGGCCCATTTTGAATCTTCAGGAGATAATGTTTACTGTTATGGAATTAGTCCTATCATTGATTAATATTCCCTGGGAACAGAATTTAAATAAATTCTATTTCTGTTGACAAATGTTAGAGACTGAAGTGACAGAGGCTGGAAGAGTATGGTACGCAATCCATTTTATTTATTTGGATATTTTTGCTTATGTAGCGGGTTGCCGCGCAACAGCCACCTGATAGCCTTTTTTTCGCCCACTGCGTTTATAGCCTGGCTTTTTACCAGTTAAGAAACCGGCCCGAATGTCTCAGTTGGGGTCAGGTAGGCGCGAACCTACAACCTCCGGCTCCCAATGGACGTATGTTGTGAGGATAGCCCAACACGCTACCTACTCGGCCACCGAGCTGGTGTATACTGTTGTGTAGACCCTGGTTCAGTTTGATATGGCGGGGTAGTGACTCCGTAACGTTATGTGGTGTTGTAACATAGAGTTCACGAGCAGCCTAAAAACTTCGATCCATGCCATGTCTGCAACGTTGTGGTAAGTCTTCCCAACCTCTAATTATTTAAGGTTATGCAAGCAAGCAAGCAGGAATACTGCATTGATGGTCAACAAATATCACGTGAAATTCGTGCACATGCAAATTAACATGAATATTTTTTAATGAAATGGGGATTATAATGACAAAAATATGAAACGGTAAAACTCGATTTTAATTTGAAATAAAAAAACTGCTTGGAGTTGCCGGAAACACTATTTTAACCCCACGAATTTCTACCCAGTGGAACCGACGAACTGCTTCAGCTCGTTCGGTTCCCAATGAAACCGACCGAGCTAGCCTTTTCACTCTAGATACGAACAGAGGGACTAGGAACAATGGATTTGAAATCGTTGGGAAACGTTTCTCACTCGACATCAAGCGCACTTCCTTCACATATAGAGTTGTCAAAGAATGGAACAAACTTCCAGCGAAGGTTGTAAACATTAATGCAATCGAAACGTTTAAGCCGCGGTTCGATAAGTTCTATATCAATCGCCGATAAATAGCTAAACCATTCCGTTTCCTGATGCTATAAAAACAGAAATGACACGCGAAGTCACTTAGACGTTCGACTTCATACTAATCATCTTGCTATCAAAAGACCACCTAGTTAGGGCCAATAAGCCTGTTGTTGTCAGCCCACATATGTAAATACTTGTAAACGTTTCTTAATTACTAATACTGATAGGAGTCGTTTGCAAGAACTTACCCTCTCACATCACCAAAACGATTCCCGGTTCTAAATTCGAATTGAAATTCTGTCTACTGAATTGGTAAGTGGTATGTTTGAAACTGTGGTAGACAAAGTAGACAAACTGCCGAGGGCTGCTCATGATTCTAATGGCAACAGAAGTGGAAAAATTGTCGAATATCCTCATAAAATCGCACTGTCACCACAAAACTTTCGACGTCGTCCGTGTATTTGTTCATTTTGTTCAAGTTTTGAAGATTTTGAAAATATACATCTCAGTGATGTCACTCACAAAAGCAGGAATCTCTCGTGATGTCGCAGCTTATTCAAGGCCGAATCAGGCAAGCAAACGATTCCGCCACTTCATCTTATCCTGTTTGTTTCTCAGTTTGCTCCGTGCTGTGACTGACGATGATATTCAAAGATTCAATACAAAACTCTTCTTCTTTGGTAAGTAAAAAAATAAACTTGTTTTTCGCGAGAGCGCAATGATTTATTCTACTGAACTTTGTCTTTTCATGGTGTATTAAGCAATTTACATAATGAAGGGATTTGCAACAGAATAATATTATATTAGATCATTTTTTGTGCGATCCATCACAAAAAAAAAAATCCATAGAATTTAAAGATCGGTTAAAAAATTGTCCATTAAACTGAACTTGTATCGACAACAAAGGACCTTTATTGTTTCAATTGCCCTCTGCTAATGTTGCGATGTAACGCGTTTGGAAAGATGTCGAGAGATGGCGATCTTCCTACAAGTATAGCCGCCGGTACCACTTGATTCCACATTTGTCCATAAACGCAGCGAGAACTACTGTAACATTGTAGAAGAAATGAATCGGAGGTCCTGACCAGATTGGATCCCCTTTGCTCATAAGCAATCAATGGCTAGAAACCATCAAGTAGAACATAATAAGTTGGTACTTCATTTCGACTGCGGTTGTACAACATTGTAAAGTATTTTGTTATTTTCCTTGCACAGTCCGAATCTATGAGAAGGTAGAATGTTGAGCACGCCTCCTGCATTATTGCACTGTACTATGTCTGGTCACGTCGTGCAGCGCCCTTCCTGGACTAGCATCACGACGCGCATGTCACTGTCATAGTCATACGGCTCCCGACAGTTTATCCCACACGTTCGAATCTTATGTGTTGGAGAGCAATGAAGCAAAGTTGCCTGACCACATATGACGTTCAGTGTTTTTCCTACCACAAAAAAAAAATCATGCAATTTTGTTTCTAGCAGTTGGTGTAAACTATTATCATTGGCAGATCAGGAAAATGATATAACCGCATTCACACTTATATACGAATAGAGAAAAAGGAGCAAGATAAACATATAACAGCCAGGTCCGCCAACGACGTGAGTCCATACAACGTAGTTAAAGAGCAACACATGTGAAACGACAATCGAGAACATTGATTAGGAAAAGGGGCGAATATATTATTTGTACGATTTCGCTGTTTCGGATGCAGTCAACTTTTTCATCCTGACTATCTATGCTTTTCTGTTACACGTATGGATCAGATTTACGCCAGGAGGCTGTTTCACAGCTTTGTCACCGCATCAAAAAACACTACTCTTTTAAGGCCATTGAGGGAAGACTCAGAGCAAGGAAAGCAAGTTGTTCACGGTTCCACACCGTGAAGAGATCAGTTTCCCTTGAGGGAAGACTCAGAGCAAGGAAAGCACGTTGTTCACGGTTCCACACCGTGAAGAGATCAGTCTCCCAACATGCTAAGAAGCAAACGAATTATTCTTTGATTTAAAAAACGCACTTGGAAACGATTCAAAGGTCACAGCATAATACGATAGGGAAGAAGTGTAAGTGTTTTCTATGCATTTGAGGTTTGACGTTTAATGTTTTCATTTTTATTATTAACGTTTGACCATTTTCATCACTACTGTCGTTGAAAGATTCATCAATCCTGATCGACTTGCAATTAAATGTATCTCTGAACTACATTGGGATTGGAATAGTCAAAATATATAAGCAGGAATATATTCATTATTAAATACTTTAAGATATCTG
>SDVV010030378.1:0-11683 GCA_016164225.1 Gammarus roeselii
AATGTGTCACGCCGGTGCTAATGTGTCACGCCGGTGCTAATGTGTCACGCCGGTGCTAATGTGTCACGCCGGTGCCAATGTGTCACGCCGGTGCTAATTTGTCACGCCGGTGCCAATGTGTCACGCCGGTGCTAATTTGTCACGCCGGTGCCAATGTGTCACGCCGGTGCTAATGTGTCACGCCGGTGCTAATGTGTCACGCCGGTGCCAATGTGTCACGCCGGTGCTAATGTGTCACGCCGGTGCTAATGTGTCACGCCGGTGCTAATGTGTCACGCCGGTGCTAATGTGTCACGCCACGCATGACACCGGACAGCCGTACGGAATGGTTTACCTGCTCTTGCTGTGGTATGGCGCGGTCGGGTGACGACAAGTTGTAGCAATTGTCGCTATTGCATTATCGCTACCCGCCATCTGCCTGCAATCCCGAGCAGGTATTTAAGAAAGTGCATAAATTCCTATGATCTGAATCCGTCTCGGTATGAACCCCGTCTTGCCTAACCTATCGTGAACCAATTCCATTGCCGCAGCGTCGCTATGCTAAATGATCTCATTAAACAGATGTAGAAAAAATCGTTCAATCACTTGACGTCGCTAGAATACTCTACCATCCGGGGTCTGGAGACACGTTAATGGTGTTTGCTGTACTTGGACACGCGAGGTATATTGACTAGCCCGCTAGCTGATTGCATGGTAACACGGCATGTATTCCAGTTTGGTCGGGCTCTATCTCAGAGTGTAAGATGCAATGGAGGCCCTCTAGCTCGTCAATCAAATGAATACATTCATCAATATGTTTTATTGCGACTGCATGGATCTCACCCCACTAGCCACCTCGCGCTCACATATGTATACTCAATAAATCAAAATTGTTAATGTTTATTATGGATCGTGGGAAGTTGCAAATATTCTTCAGCAAATAATTCAAATGAATAAAAAGGTTTGGGGAGTGTTTAGTGGTTTTTTATTTGAATAGATTCGGGAAAATACTAATTTCAAAATGTCAGAATATAATCGTTATTGATTTATTTTCCCACCTGCCGTTCTGCTCAGGTATCACCGTGGTGCGCATGCTCAATTTGCAGTCAGTCTGATCACCTTCTTGTATCATTTAACCGGTTATGTATCTGACCGACCAATGCTTCTCTTATAGAATTAAATATTTATAAGTATTAGACAGAACCAACCCACGACTTTGTGGGGAGCCTGAGATGAAGGAATTGTGATTCCATAATATCTGATTATAATTGGTCCGTGATGATGTTATTTTATATTTTTTGTACTTGAAAAGACCATTCATTACCCCAAACGGTCATCGTAAGGGGTTCAACTGATGATTGTTGATGAGTCACGGTCCACAGACGCATGACAGCCAGGATATCGAAATATATCTCTGCCGTCAGAGATATTCGTGCGACAACATTAAAACCAGTAGATTAAAAACCGTTTCGTTGCAGGAAATGTATATGAAAGCATCTCAAAGAGTCCCATCACCAATATTGCGTTGCCTGAAGTCAGCAAGTATTGTCTTAATGAACATTTAACATGACGTACGTTTTGTTGATCTGAGATCATTCTACTCACTCAACTCCTAACTCTGTCTCACATCTTAGCGCCATCTAGTGTCATGTGTGTGTATGTTTTGACGTCTAATATCAACCAAGGTATCCTAATGAAGGCATTTGAAGCTCTAATGATAATAGTTCCTATTGATGAGCGGGCTCTTCAAGTTGCTTATAAACAATTGCTTTGATAAACATTGTAAGCTGGTCAACGACTGTAGATAATTGTTTGAAAGAGGGTAATTCGATAGACAGTCCGATAGAAAATGCTGACCACGGGGATGCATGCATGCTAAGACAGTCACTGTCCGTGGCTTAGCGTGAATGATCTTATGAACTTGCTCCGGTCGTGAGCTTTGAGGCTGATTTCCGCAACACTGCCTAACAGCATTAACTGGTCAACCCCTGCCACAGTATACGTTCCTGGCCAGCGGCGCAGTTGTGTGCGGCAACACTCCCCTCTCCCATATAATATGCCTTTGCAAATTACATTGTGATCATTTATAAGCAACGGACTGGGTTCGATGGTCACCGGAGTCCCGTGCTGGTAGTGGGGATCATGACCGTTTCTTGCGCTAACCAGTACTAACAAAGTTACAGCTCTTTCAATTTTGAAATTTCTTGACAGATGTATTTACAAGAAAAAATAATTGATTTACGTTTCAACGAAAGAAGATGCTCACATTTGGCAATTTTTTTTGCGAATTCCGAAAAATCATACCTACTGCTTGCTTGTGAAATTATGTGATACACAAGTTGCATCCGTTGGAAGTTTAAATTTTCGAGTATCTTATTGTAAGGTAACCTAAAACAAGAAAATAACAACGTGACAAATCAGTAACAGCACAAGCAGGTCACATTTAACGACATCTCTCCTCCGGAAGATCGGTACTGCTTAGAGTGAGTTCGAACCCTTTTCGAACATCGCAAACAACGCCATGCGCATTACAACCGACGCTTTCCGCTCCACTCCCATCGAATCCTTGAATGTAGTAGCTTATGAACTTGCGCTTCTCCTTCAGCGAAATAAACTGTAGCAACAATACTATCGCAAGACTGGGAGCCACATCAACACCCAGCCTCAAACCGCGTCACCGTTTCTCATCAACGTCTCTGTGCGTTGGAAGTAAATATCTGCACGCCGTTTTCCCATCGTGTGGACAACCTAATGACCACACCGGACATCACTCGCAAGGCTATCTTATCTGACATTAAATTTTGTGCCGAATTATTTGCATCAGCACACCTTCCTGGATGATCAATCCACTGCTATTCAACATAGATTCACGAATATACCCTAAAGAAACTACTCCCACCAATATGTAAAGCCGAGAATAACCGAGACTGTTCGAGGAATGAAAACCAGATTTATGCTATGTATACACCGCCGGCCTCAAAACCGTCGCCGTAGTGAGAGCTGCCGGTCTGTGTGAGACAACCTCACGTTCGGCTACCCTCCTTCAAGAAGCCTCTGTTTTTTTCTTCAGTAGAGTTATTTATACGCATTCGAATCAGCCATCTCACTTATCTAAAGAAATTGCAGCCTCAAGTTTGCATCTCGTCAGAAAGTCTGAGTATCCCCACTCAGGAAAAAAATTATGAGGAAATGTATCCCACAATACACTTCACAAGGAGAAGTATTGTTGGATAAATGTGTATATGTCTTGACCCCCCTCCTCCCTTCATACCCCTCTTGTTTAATTCCGACCAGCCAATCATGGGTCCCCTATTTTTGCTACTGTAATCATGGTAAAGCTATTCGTGAACCGTTAAATAAGTGAGATAACATTGAAATGAAACATCGAATAATGGTACTACAATATTATACTTGGTTCACTAGTCAAGATTAATAGTGAAAGGATTTCGGCAAACCATGTTTGAGGCTAGATAAAATAGAAGAAAATGTACATATCGCCGCTAGAGGGCAGTGCCTAGTAGCGGAGTGTGGTTGGTTACCGCCATTGAGGGAGCAGGGCAGTGTTCCTTAGAAGGTATTAAGTCTGCCTGGCCATCTTTTTCACTCCACTGTGGAGTTCTCCCTTTGATGAGGGGGGAACATCAAACCCCCCGTACGGATACTGCTAAAACAATTCAGTAAATATACCCTATGACAATAGATTAAATAGTTTAGTTTAGAAGGTAGCATTGACTAACCTCCATCTTTAGATTCAAAGACAAACCCAAATAAATGGCGAGTTACGAGATTAATCGACTGGCCGCACAAAGAATGAGTGGTCAACCATGTCAACTTAAGCAATAATATCGTATAATTAAACAAAATAGAAATTCTCGACAACTCTAGATAGAATTTTTCTCAAGTAGTCCACTGACACCAAGCATCGTGACAAGTTATTTTTTAGGATAGACTGTCGCCATGTTTGGTCGAAGCGGCATCATGTTGCCTCAACGTCCGTCTTGGAAATGAGTTCCAAGCCTGCCGCTAGCTGGACAAGCTCCAATGTGTTAGAAGAGTTGGGTTTTCTAGTAGGATGATCAATTATATCCCTATCGGAATCAAAGTTTAAACAACTCAGCAATATTGCTCATGAGAAAATCTAGTACAGATTGTTGAGATTGTTTAGAGCTGTGAAGTAAGTTGTGGAAAAACAGATTGAAGGTGTTGTGTGTTTGTCAACCAAGAGTTGTTATTGCGATTGTTAGCCTTATGATTCAATTTAAGTCCCAAGTTGAAACATAGTTCAGTTATAAATTTCCTTCCCAATATTAAATGCACATGTACTGCATGTTCAGTTTGTATTTCGTGTTAATTTAAAGTGTCATTAAAAAACATAAGCAACCGCCCAGAAAGAAAAGTATGGTTGATGAAGGACAGCCAGCAAGTTATTGTGTCGGTTGGAAATGTTTTTTTTTCTATGTGTACAAATGAAAGGTTGCATAATTGATTGCATGATTGATACACAGTAAAAGGAACATTGTTCTTTGGAATGAAATGATTAGCATGGTATTGATGTACTTGTTTTAATAATTCCGGTTATGTGTAGTTGTGATAAATTGTGATTGATTTATCAACTTGGGTTCAAATCATGATCGTGGCGGCAGCCTCGACTGCAAATGTTGCATGGTAATTGGTGCTAAATTTGGATCTTATATGTCAGTTGTTGACACTTTTTTCATTTGATTGTTCTTTGTTATGCATTAATTGAGCGTTGCATTGTTATCATCGCAAGTTACTTTTGTGGGAATTATTTCCTTTCCTACAGCTAATACACTTAATTTCATTATAATACACTTTTAGATAAGCATTGACACTGGATTACATCTTTCAATTTAAACAATCGGGCATGTAGCCAACACATCACACTTACAATGGGAACTTACTTGGATTTGGCGGAAATTTTCTACCTTCATCGATTGATGGCCACTTCACGTGGACTCTCTTTCTTGAATACACTGTCGTCATTTAGTGCTACTGATCTATTATTATGCTACAACTGCGTCATTTTCTAACTGGCAGGGTTAGTAAACTTTCTGCAGCTAAAGTAAGACCTACATTACAACTAGTCAGTTTAGTCTGACGATAGTATCCTGTATTATTGCCCGGAGGCACACAGCACGTACGAACTCGGCCATAGTGAGACGAAAACTAAGCCTTCAGCCCTCCTTCACAAGGGGCGATCATCTTAAACGCACGCCGGTTGGGGACACACACATACGGACATCGCAACACAGGTTTACTCTCATTCAAAGAACTAAACTACAACATTACCATAATTACCATTACCATACAAATGACCTATTTCAATGTCTATACCTTAGGATGACTTACGCCCACAACAGGGGCTACTTGGTTTTTAAAGAATTGTTCTATAAACGATAGGGAATTAATCTTACAAAAAGCGAGTAATGGAACTCTTCAGGCAGTTGAGGAAGGGGAGGGGGAAGGGAGGGCGGTAGACCCTGCATTCCTCCCCAATCTCAAGCACAAGAAACGCTCACCCACGCTGAAAGCAAGATGGTCCACAAACTATCTACATACATAAACATACATATACACATATATATGTATACATACATAAGTACATACTCATACACATATTCATGCATACATTAACTTCTTCTCCGTGCTAGGCATGTGGGATATATTCTCCACAACTTTTTCAAGTGTAGATATTTTTCTTTTTCTTCAGCGCCGTACGTAAATAAACATAAAAATCTTCCAAAGCATGACTCTTTGACTTGATAAGTTTGTGGTGTCGCGATGAGTGTTTGTTTTCCAATCGTTTAGTCAAGTAGACTATGTGGTCATCACTGCCACTCAGCAGACAGTGGTAAGATAATGATTTTCAAAAATGGTAAATAGTACAAGACTGCAAGAGACCACCAGTATGGTCAAATTGGTGTCGTTATTTATCTGCAAGAGACCACCAGTATGGTCGAAGTGGTGTCGTTATTGTTTCAGTTTGTCTATGTTACCGGCAAGGTTGAGCTAAATAGACTATGTAGTCTACAGCTATATTGAGTTGGCATTGGTAAGATACTTATTTGTTGAAGATAAACAGCAATAAACGCCAGTAAGATGCAGTCAATTATGGTCGAATAGGTTAGACACCTCACACCAAGCAAGGAGATGAGGAAGGGATTTATCACTTCCCTCATCCTAAAGTTGGAACGCTGTTTATCCAATGAATACACCTTCAATACTCCATACAATTTGGTCGTTTTCACTGTGCATTTAAAACTTGCCGGAAAGCAGATCCATAATGTGGTGGAAGCGCAGATAATTACATCTTGAGAGGAACATCCCAGGGTCGGGAGTACTCCGAATCAGATGAAATGCAGGTTGACATTTTAACCCCTGTCCGCCCCCTTGGGTCAGAGGCTTCTTCTAGAGGATCGTGAAGGTAAATGGTCAGGCTGTGCCTACAGAAAACGTCACATTGAGCTATGGTGATAGAAGACGAACTGCACATCTTACATTGTGAAATAGAAGCGGATTTTATTGACCGTCCGCTAACATCAATCTTCTACTCAGTCGATGACTATCAACCACTAACGCCACCACAGAGGATGTTTGGATATCGTTTGGATATCATACCTGGGACAACACTTGACCCGGAGCAAGAACGAGATCTCTCAATGTTCACAGCCGAGCTCATTTCACGACATTTTTTGCACCTAAGATGGGCGACATAGTACCAGTCTGTTATGATGCCTGCCTGAAAAATTGTGGTACCCTGATGGTCGTCATAGTACCATTCTGATAGGGAGCCTGGGCCGGGTCGTCGAGCTCCATGAAGGTGAATACGGTCACGTTTGCAGCGTGAAACTCAAAACTCGCGGGGGAGTCAGTCGACCGGTAACTCTGCTCTATCCGTATGAGGTTCGAGCGAGGAATCCTTCGGCGAGTTCTCCAGAGCTCCTGACACTATATTTAGCCGATATAAAAATATGAAATAAAATCGTATAATTAGACAAAACGGGAGTTCTCAATAGCTCGCAGTCAAATACAACACGGGAATCAGGAATCATGAACGTAGAAACTTATCACCGTACACTACCAGGACTGGTTCACTATCATCAACTCCCTGTATAACGTAGCGATGGAACGATATGTGACAACAAGGCGGACAGAAAATGCTCACAGTACAATCTTCAGTCGGAAAATGTGAAACCAAATTTTCCGACAGGAGAGACCAAATATTCATCAACCGCCTATACTCAGGGCACTCATGGATAAATCACAACCATTTGATGGATGCAGACATTGGTGCAGCCCATTCGCGACAGCTCGCCTAGTTTTCTTAAATCCCTCTTTCGCCTGTACAAACACCTCACCTACCGGAAAGAGCTAATCACTTGCGAAAAATATTATCCAATACGAAGTAGTCTAAATATTAAATAGCAGTTCAAATTAAACAATTTTGCCACCTCACGAAGTACTTCACTATATCAACAAAAGAGCACTTAAACGAAGATCTGTTAATATAGCTATGTATAAATTCTTCTTTTCGTTAAAGTATCATTCGTGTGCCAGAAAAAAAAATGCTAAGCGGTTTTGATTTCGATTATGTTACTGTTTCAGAGTGCGAATCCAACGCTCCCTGCGGGGGAGCTCAAAAAGTCGGGGTCAAAGCTCCAACAAAGATGTATCCCTTAATCTAATCTAACATTACTGTTTTATAACATTCAGTATATTGATCAGCGATTACAAGTTTTCGGCACGCAATTTTATACTATATTTATCTCGTGTTAGAATAATTTCAGACAATTTTCAAGTACAGCATCTTTTTTTTTGTGGATGAATGTCATTCGGAAAGAAAATTTTCTTGTCAAGGCTATTTATTTGACAGACTTTGCAAATTAAATTAGATGATAGAATGGAATGCGTTGGCTAAAAATCATTTACATTAGGATAAATAACCTTCATGAAGAGGAAACTCTCCTATGGAGCGAAGTGTGGGGTTGGATGTGATCACCCAGGGGGGGTGCGGGTTGCCCGCACTGACTGTTGATCGCAAGATGGCATCAATGCCTGTGGAGTTTGTAAGCGCCCACGAATTTGTTTTCGTTGATGCCCTGAAACGAGTCCTATCGTCTGTATTTGTTTGAATCACCAATCAAATGTCGAAGAGACGGGAAATTCGTGATAAAATTAGTATAAAACATTTTACAAACTAACTTGTACGACGGCACGGCAACTAACATGCCGGGGCTTAGTGGCCATGCCGTATTTTTTACTAAAGTTTCAAAATGTTCAATATAAGTCGTGTCGTAGGGAATGTGTCTCCTTGACATCTCATTAACAATTATTCAAACAAATAAAGATGTTATAATTCGATTTGTGCGTCAACGAAATAGAATTATATTTTCGCCCACCAGCTCGACTGGCTTTGATGCCATCTTGCGGTCACATATAAAATGAGAAAATGTCATTCGATTGAAAATTTTCCTTTAGTAGCTCTTTAAGGATGGCTTTTATTTAGGTGGATGGCATCCTCAAGGAAATCATGGGTGCACCGCAATTCCTGACCCCCCTCCCCTTTCGAGGGGGGTGACCAGTCGAACTCAGAACTTGTCCTCCATTTTCGAGCATACTCTGCAAGAGCGCGTCAAACGTATTCATGCACGCTGGTACTCAACACTCTTCTATCTCTTGCGTACTCAATCGCTCCCTCCATTCATACTGATTATATAAATAATATACAAATATTTCTAGTCGAATGTCATTTTAGACTATTGCTGTGACAAAATATGTGTTTAGGCTGTTGCAGTTATCCAATCACTGGTTACGAAGTAAAATAAGAGTCCCCTATGTCTTTTGCGGTGCAGTGAGGGTCAAATAACTTCAAAAGAATCACAGGTCTCCAGGCTACAGAAACATCACACGAGGCTGCCGAAATGCAGCGTAATGTTACTACTCTACAAGTTCAGATCATTATCGGACTGCGCTGCAAAACACTCGCGCCTGAATTGAATGGCTCGCTAGCCCCCAACCTGTTTGGTATCACCGCTATGCAAGAGCCGCGCAGCGTTACAACAACAGACGAATGCAGTGATATTCTTATGCTACATCTCTGCATTGGCCGGTTTGCAGTGATGGCCCTCCTCCTCTCAGCGTCAGTTGGCAACAGGCAGTTGTGAAAGGAGGCTGAGATCCTTTTTCGCTCCTCCGTCACTCCCTAGCTGCTGTACCGGGGCGTCGTATAGTTTGACCAGCCTAAACGAAGAGGATATGTAATGACTGTTGTTAGTGGGCTGGTAAATGCTTTGCGATGATAATAGGAGCCTAGCTGGAATTGGTTACCTAACAGCATACATTTGTGGGCATTTTCAAAATTGATCTTCTGAAAATTCGCTGAGTAACATGTGAAAATCAGCTGAACTTCGTACCGTTTTGTGTTTACTCTTTTCGAACTAAAGTGTTCCTGTGCTCTTGTGTGGCGTCTTGTGGGTTTCTTTCTAGTTCGTGTTGTTTTTGACTGCGCCGAAAGTCCAGGAAAACTGCTTGTTACCTTGTCCGTGAATTATGAGGAAACATTCCAATTAGAACCCCAAACATTTCAAGGAAATTGTATTATTCTACATTGATAAAAACTAACGTAACCGGATGAATAACATTCCAATAAGGAAGTGTTCTCGGGCTGACTTCAAAATTTGGATGAACTAGAAATTAGTTTCTTCCATGTAATAATAAAAACTTTTCGGAAACTGATGTCATCTACTGGGTTGGTCGAGTTTGTTAATAAACTCCGTACTTGGATATGTTTTAGTGTATTATACAAATTATAGACTCTGAGAAAAGTTTATTGCAAACGCTTCTTTTTAAGAAGATCTAATCCAGATAGATAGTTTTGCGCGTTGCCCTTTGAACTTATCGAGTCCTGGTCATTCCGAGAGCTCTTCATCACTTCCAGCCTTCACGCATTCAGGCAACCCGCATCTGGTGTAGGACTATCAGCACTTATCGGATTGTGACCTCTCAACATTTCATCGAGGAACGTTGTTCTCGATCACACACCCACAATCAATACAGCTATAAAATAAGATAAACATTTGAAACCACACTAGAAAAAACATTTTATGATTTATGTTGTCGAGACGACAATTTTCATGCGTTGTGTTTATTGACATCGTTTAGAAAGCTGTCATGAACGTTTTGTGAGTGAGCCTGGGGTGAAGGGCAGTCTTGTTATACATTCTCAGGGTCAGTGTGCGGAACCCTGGGGAGGTTGCAGTCCGTGTCCGCTGGATTCCGGACTCAGCGTGTCGGCCCGTGTGGGCGGCACGAACCTTACAGCGCCTTGATTCACTCCCAGCGCAGCACTTGTCGGGTGCAGCACTTGCTTGTATTGCTGTTGTAAAGAATTCAGGCAAAGCAGCTTTGCCTCCCGACCGTCACAGCAAAGCTTTCCTCCAACAGACGCCAGCCACCATGATGCTAGCAGCCTACTTCGATCAGGTGAGCAGTGTTCCCTTTAGCCTGTCTTGCGACCACTCGTGTACGTCCTCTGTATAGCGTGGTGTTGATGGGAATACTCCAGGAAAAAGGCTTGAGTCAGTCTTCTGTGTTCTTCCCGATTATATTGTTCAGTTGTCAAATAAAATTCGTTTACAGTTTATTTATAACGAAAGAATGCATATGATGATTTTTTCTTGTTATATTTAAATGCAGTGAAAATAAGATTTACATCATTCATTACAAGCTTTGTCCAGACAATACCGTAACCGTATTCCAAAATAAGTTATATTCCATATGGGAAGATTATATATTTTTTTGGTTATTTGCTTACGATAAAAAGAATTCTGAGACTACTGTACGTTATTGATACTTGAAGTCAATCGTTATGAAATAAACTTACAAAAATTCAAGGAATGACTGTAAATATGAACATGTTGTGATTGAGGGAACGTGATGTGTATCGCCGGATTAATTTGGTTGGCGGATAGTAAAGGAGCAGGACAATTATTTTTTTCTCGAATATCAAACAGGACATGTGGTGAAATGTGACTTAAACAAGTCTTATTGGTCTCGACGCTCTACATCCAACCAACGTCCCATGGTATACGTGATTGATCAGCTCTACATCCAACCTACGTCCCATGGTAGACGGGATTGATCAGCTCTACATCCAACCTACGTCCCATGGTAGACGGGATTGATCAGTTCTACATCCAACCAACGTACCATGGTAGACGTGATCGATCAGCTCTACATCCAACCTACGTCCCATGGTCGACGTGATTGATCAGCTCTATATCCAACCTACGTCCCGTGGTCGACGTGATTGATCAGCTCTACATCCAACCTACGTCCCATGGTAGACGGGATTGATCAGCTCCACATCCAACCTCGTCCCATGGTAGACGGGATTGATCAGCTCAACATCCAACTTACGTTCCATGGTAGACCTGATTGATCAGTTCTACATCCAACCAACGTCCCATGGTATACGTGATTGATCAGCTCTACATCCAAACAACGTCCCATGGTATACGTGATTGATCAGCTCTACATCCAACCTACGTCCCATGGTAGACGGGATTGATCAGCTCTACATTCAACCTCGTCCCATGGTAGACGGGATTGATCAGCTCTACATCCAACCTCGTCCCATGGTAGACGGGATTGATCAGCTCAACATCCAACTTACGTTCCATGG
>SDVV010030379.1:0-11683 GCA_016164225.1 Gammarus roeselii
TCCTACCTTCAGGCTGCTACCATACAGGGTCGATCGCACACTAAGGCTGGAAATTGAGTTATAAGACATACCTTCCACACTAATCCTATAAAAGAATATATAGTGAAAATGAACAAAACATACAAAAATATCACAAGCCCCCACCGCTACGAAGCCAATCAAGCATCGATTGAGGCATATATATTACAACTAGATAAGAAAACACCCGTATATGTCCACAGAAAGAAATATAGAAATATAATTCATACATGAATAAATAACGATTCATACACTCACAACTTAGCAATCGTGACATGGAAACAAATTTACAAGACAAGGAACAGGTAAGAGCAAACTCAGATAATCTCCCAGGAGCGCATCCAACTTTTTGCCTAGGGGATCCCTACGCCCCGCCCCCACCAGAAATTTGGAATAAGACTAATCCTACCAGAATCGAATAAATATATGTATACCGAGCAACAGATAGTGACCAACTAAACTCCACTACAAACATCTATAGAAGAAAAAAACGTATATATAAATATAATATATATCCAAATGCAGTACAAATTAAAGTGTTCATAACATAAACCTTGCCAATCAAGGGCGCAAGCCTGCTTCCATCCCGCCGTTCCCCTTCCGTCCCCCCTCCCCTTCCGGTCAAAGTCCGTTAGCTGACTTGGGGCACCAAACCAGTTCAGGTACCCTCCGCGCCGCCCCCCCCGTTTCTGCGCACACCCCCGTACGCTTGGTGAGTCAAGGTGCATGCATCGCGTACTACCTCGGTGAAATGCTATATGCAAATTCCCGTAGACCGGACAAAATCCGCGTTTCGCACCACTATTAACTACTCAGGCCCCATTTGAAGGTCTTGCTAGCAAAGTTGGGGCAATGTTGTAAGGGCATCATCTACGAAGCTCAGTTTCATAGTAGTTTTAACAGATCTGGAGGAGTTGAGACGGTTTGCATTATCGTCCTGCCTAATTTGAACGGCTTGTTTTGGTGTTGCTTTGCGGTGATTTGTATTGTAGTAATATATTTTTGATCGGTGGGTTTTGGGCCGTCACGGTCGCCCGCTTTGTGAAGTCATTAACAGTGCTAGCACTGGTTGAAAGACTTTGCATTCCCTTTTTGCGTGTTCGCCGGCACATCTCCTACTGCATTGAGGTGCATCTGCAGGTATTTATCGCACATCGCTGATAATATTACAACTGGGTGAGTTTTCGTTTTACCTTTGTTCCCCTTGAATGACGATGAATTCCGGTGAGTCATTTCTAGGAAAGTAAATCAAGAAGGCATATGAACATAGGAACTAGTTACCGAGGCTTCTTTTCACCTCAGAAACCTCGTTAAGTCCGTATTCGTTTGTCAAGCTAGCAGCACAGGCGCTCAGGTAATGGTTATCTCACATGGGTGAGATACTTCGTTTCTTGTCTGCGGACGCTTTCCAGGTTTTCCATTACTTGATGTACGAGGGACTTCATCAAAATGAAGGGATTTAGGGAAAGTGTTAATTTGCTTTCACCGCTATCTATGAACGTTATAGGGAAGTGGGTAGGGGTTCTTTGGACGAACATGACTCGCCATCGTCCAGTATGTCATGGTCGTCCATGAAACAGTAACAGAATTCAAAAACGGAATAAAAGTTTGATCCTCTGTCTCCAGGGAAAAATTTTCTTCGTGTGTCCATACTTCTGGCATTTATAGCAACGCATCCGACGTTCATCGAAAGAATAACCTTGGCTTTGATGTTAAATTTTAACAAAAAGGCTGTAGAGTTGTTTCTTTTCTGTTAATGGAGGGTAGAACGTCGCCTAGAAATTTTGTGTCTACTACTTTGAAGGTGAAGCTTTCTTCCCCGCTGGTGGTTATGCTCAAGACTGGATGGCCAGAATTGAAGCCTGTCTGTACTTGGCAGTCTGTCCTTGGCATTGAAGGTGATTTTCAAATGTTATGGAAAGTTAGGGCCGTCATTGAACCGAATCGATTTTTTTCGTTGGGGTGCCGTCGCTCTTGACCGCACTCGATCTCACTGACACGCGCGTCATCGTCGAAGTTACGGTACACGATCGATCCCAGCATGTTCAGTCAAAGGTAGCCAAATATACGTCGCCCACCGGTTAAAAACACAGAAGAAGCTTCCGTCACAGAAGGCCGGACACCCTTATATGATCGCCGAAATATCGATGCTTCATGGATGGCCACCGATGAGATGTCCCACATGATATGTTTCGGGTGCGCTCATCCATGATTACGGGCTTTTGTGTGTAGTTCTCACAAATTTCCCAAATTTCTGTGGATTAGCGCATCTGTAAACGCGAAATTTAAACACAAACAGATTATAAGGTGCAAAATTGTAATTTTGATACGTAGCAAGGCATGCTATAAACATGCTTACACTAAAGTTAGATTCGCGTTCATAGTTCAGATTTTTTAACGCGATTTTTTGTTCAGACCTTTAGTGTGTATCGGACAGCAGATATTACAGCAATTGCACTGCATCAGTTTTTTTTGGCGATTATATGACTCTCTTTCTCACAGTAGTAGACTGCGTCCGGAGCGACGGCGTTTGATGATACTGACATACTAGAGAAAAACTTTCCATAGAGAGATAGTGTGACAGAGGAATAATCACAGCTTGCCATGTTACAATTAGAGCAGGATATAATAACACCAATGCACCACACTATCTGCAGCCTTACGGTCAACACTAATATCGTCTCTATGTATACAATTATTAGGTCCTGTTGCGCTACCTTTTCAAACCAATCTCCTGTTAAATATCGACATAAAAAGGTCACGATTCGAAAGATGCATAATTCCATGCCAAACGATGTATTATGTAACTAAAATTGCTGACACATCATCTAAGAGAATGGTTCACTCAGCATACCAATCCCACTCCAACAACTGCAGGCTGAAACACGTTGTTTTTTGTGCAACACCTGCAGGCTTTCAGCTATCGAATGTTGTACCGAGCAGGCCATGCAAATCGTAAATGCTGCTGGTAATTGCCGAACACAGTCTACATCAGCATGCATCAGGCACGACGTATCTGAGTTGAGCCCGGCGTGCATAGTTGTATTCATACTCATAAAGCAGCTCTTTTGTTGGTGGCTGAAAGTATCAACAAATACACAGAACGTAGTCCAATAATTAAAATGTATCCAATAAATTCTTTATTACGTTCAGTATTTTTTGTGACACACAGCAGTAAAACACGCAATTAAAGTGCTACTGTACTAAACATGCAGCGCTTATCTCTACAACATAGAATATATGGACACAGTAATTCTCGTTTTTAATTCACGCAAAGGCATCTAGTGCAGCTTTATTTAACTTGGTAGCACACGCTTGAAACATGTTGAACCTACGAGCAAGCGGTAGACTTAATCAATTTGCATGGGCGAAATAATATCGGCCTGAACATATTTTATGCTATTGAGATAATAACTTGTATATTTCGCCAGCAAAATGTCACACAAATCATACTATCACAAACACAAACAATCTGTTTTGACCAAGACATTATCGCAGTAAACAGCACTAATAAAACTCAGCGACGAGGGAATGTCAGAACAACGCCGCTCGCTGCCAGACCGGCGCCTGAACTAAAGTGCACATACAGCAAGCGCGTCGCCGACTGTGGGCTTGAGATAATTGGTTTAAAATAAGATAACGCAACAACAGCATCGAGTAATCACATTTAAGCACGCTGATGTGGGGTTATGGCCGTTGTTTAAAGTTTTATGATAGGTTTGCTGACAAAATACACCAATGAGTTATCGCCAGTTTGCCAGCGACGGCCAACCGCGTGCTGCCGGCCAAATGCGACCGTTCCTGGAATACTTTGATTCGATTCAAGGGGCAGGTGGTCGCTCTTCAATAATGGCATCATAAAATAGAGGATAAAAGAAAATTCGGGCAGTATCCGTTCACGCGCCATATATGAAAATTAAATAGATTTTTTTCAGTAGCCGACATGGTCTGAGGTATAGGAACCAGCAGAATATTAATTGTGTACTTGAGTGGTTTTTATATGGAATTGAAGTGACAGTTTCTCCCAAACTGAATCCCAAAAATTTTTTATGTAAGAGCTATAAACGGGTAAACAAATAATGTGGTTGCATCTTCGATGACGACATAAGTTGGCATACCAACTATGAAACGCTCAGTGTATTGATCAGACTTTACATGTTTGGTAAACACGTCAAAATACTTTAATGCTATATTTGATCAATTTGTATGGGACTGCCATGCTTGAGTGGAGAACCCCTGGAAAGCCTGCTTTTCCACCAGCTCAGCTATAAGAATAATTTAACTGGCGGAGCAGGGCTTGGTCTTCGACGACGGTGATACTGACTCCAGTTTTGACTTGGGGAAGCATGAGAATAAAGTGCATAACAACGGCCCTGCAACATTGGAAAAGGAAGTAAAAATTTCAGGTCAGTCAAAAAGAAAATTCTACCTATTTTTTCAAGAACACTAAGGGGAACTGTAATATTTAGAGTTTGTTAAATCAGGCGAAGCATCAACGAAAATTCTCGAATTTTGATTGGTTTAATACGACGTACAACTTTATGATTACATGCGACTAGCAGGTATCGAGAAACATGTTTAATCCATTGCAATTTTTCCAAAAAAGATCTGTTTAATGAAGTTGCTCGATTTATCCAAACTGGGAAGATTCGGTTTTGCAATACAGTGAACAGCCTAGGCCCCAGCTCAGTTAAAATGTATATCTACCCAATTTTAATCCTTGAAATAGTAATACATTTAGGAGAGACTCTGATCAGTCAAGGTGTTTATCCTTTCTGGTGCATGACTTATGGCGAAGGCAGTTTCATCACTTCGCTTGATAGGAGCCAGGGTGATCACGAAAATTGCTGGCTTTTTTCGTTGTCTTACGAGCGAAGTGATGTGGCAGGGGATTAGCTTTGACACTGACAGCCGCTGGTCTTGATTTACTGAGGCTCAAAACATTTCAGCTACTAGTGAATTGTTTTAAAGTTAAAGATTGTCCGAGATCCATTCATGCAAATTATGAATTATTTCAATGCGTTCAATTTAGGGAATTCACATGATGAAGAAATCAGCTTCAGGGCTTCCATCATTTTGTTCCAACTTGGTGTCACCAGAGTTGTAGTAGCCGTACGTTATGAAAATCTATGAAAGTTTGTATTAACTTATTTTCAATAACTGAGAATAAAATAATTATCATTAGGTTTGATGTGGTTAATAATTTATGAAATGACAGGAGTTAGCTACTCTCCCACACGGCATACCAGCGACTGACAGCAATGAACGACAACCTGCAACCGCGATGACTTAACCCCACTCCCTCCGCCCTCTATAAATTGCACCTGAATACACTGCTTGAAACAATCGCTCCTAATTGTATCATAATGTACTCTGTATATGCTTTCATTTATTCTACTTCAATATAATATCATCATAGGAGATTTGGTGATTGTTTATTATGTTTCTCATGAAAAAATCGTAAGTAAGTAATAGAGAAAAAGCCATTAATGCTCTAGGCCATGGGTAGAGGGTTGAATAACGAACGAACATCATCCGTAACAATGACAGGGAATATGTAAGTGATACGAACAAATACGGTTGATGGAGTTTTGTTTCATGTTCCGTCTGACAAAGGACGGACGTACGCGGCCCTATATCCATTAGGCAATAACATATCATGATAGTAGAACAAAGTGTGGTAAGCTACTGTCGTGTTGTCCAAATCCAACTTTCTGCCCATTCACCCAGCACCCAGTTCCGTTGTAACTAGTCACGATGCTCAAGATATGATGGCAACCTCGTTCAGCCGGCGGCCATTAATTCACTAACAATTTTGTTGGTGAAGTTCTTGTAATTGCTCAAATTTGATGACACATTGCATGGCAAAGTGAGGGTGGAGGAGTTTCCGTTGCACAGCGTTCGATGTTTGATGGCCAGTTTCAACATACTGGGGAGGCATTTATAATCAGAAGGACGAGGCAGCTCTCAGATGTGACATTTCAGATTATCAGCTGTGGGACACACTCTGATTATGGATTTTCCGGTAATATTACATGTTTTAGATAGTCGTGGGCTCCTATGTCGATCATAATAGTCAGCACTTTGTTAGATCAGTATCCATACTGCCAATCATTAGCTGATATTATGTTGAAAGAGTCTTTCGGGTTTTGAATGTTAGTAAGTCATTCAAATATATTTTTATTTTCCAGTGTTTCCATAACTCAAATTCTCGTGAGTAGTATGGAGTAATTGGATATGATGTTTTTTGTGAGTTTTGATGTAAAACATGAGTCAGTAGTACAATGCCTCTCAAGGACATTTGTTAGATGTATTTTTCCACGGGTACCAACCAATGCATGCTACACTGTTCTCTTTTTGTTGCGTACTAAGTATTGTCGTTGACTTTAGTGCTGTCATTCCAAAATCACATGTAAGCTCTCTTCAAACGAAAATGAATACCGATTCTGTAAAATTGATTACATGACTATGGTATGCAGTGAATAGATTGTGATATGTAGACAATGGTCTCCTAAAGCTTCCTATTTCCTCGCCAATTGGCGTCCGGTCTGATATAACATTCTTTAATCACTGCTTCATATCGTAGCAACATGCCAACTGCATGATGAGAGCGAGCCTGTGTTGCTTGAATGAACAAGTGGTCTGCCGAAAGCTCAGCTGATCGTTACGGTGCTTTCCATGCATGAAAACCCTCTACATGTTGAGCTTTAGTACCTACGCATTGAACCACGATTCCGATGGTCCATTTAAGAGGTCACATAGCACGTTGTATTTTCGTGTTATGTTTTATTTATTGCTTCTTCACTCGTGACAGCTGAAAAAAACTGTGTTATTTGTGTGTAACTTCAGTGGATATGGGTTTTCATTTTACTCCGTTATTCAAATTGAAAACATTAGTGTTGTACTCTACAGAAAACGTAGACTGATAATTTATCATATGGTAATAATTTGAATATGATAATTTCAATCTAAGGATCATGAATGTCACAAATATTGGACGATCAAAAAAGGGGCCCTAAGAACTCGTGTATTGCATCCGATTAGGATATGGAATTAATGACGTCGCGACTATAGGATTTCTGAACAGGACCCTGCCCAAATACTTGACGAGATGGTGAACAATAAAGCCGTCTTTTAAGGCCTCCCAATCACTTCGCTAGCCAAAATTTGTTGTTTGTGTGACTATACGCTCCCTCGATTTGTCTGCTATCACTCTGGCCTATCGCTCTAGAACGTGAGCGACCACATAAGTATTCATCACGACATTAACGGAGTGCAATGAAGAAGATGGCGGCAACACCTTGCTGTTATCAAATAATTTGTTTATACATGAATAAAATTTCACTAATTGTCTCGTGTGAAGAATGTATTTTTTTTTCTGTAGGTAGCCAGTTTGGCAGTTTTTCCGGGGCAACGCCATGACCGCCTTCTATTGGATACACATCTCACATTGCGGTAGTTCTCAATAAAATATGTAATATTGCAGTCTATTCGTGCGTTCTTGATGCATCGGCTCTTCATTATAGCTGCGGCTTCCACACTCCTTCTGGGAGTTGGTACACGCTCTGGCCTTCGTTAATTTTAACTGTATCTACCCTGCATGATTAACAGGCGCCAAATGCCCAAAGTGACTCGGCGCCTGGAACAACTAATGTAGGTAACTGTATATTGACTAAAAAGCAGCTTATACTCACTGTAACAGTTGGTCGATGGTTTGTAACGTCATATCAATGCCAACTAAACAATAAGATGGTGAGATATTTTTGTGGAAGTTAAATTACATTATGAATCAATGTAAATACCTTTTGTATTATTTCTACAGATAATTGAACGAAAATGTTTGCATAAAAATTAGTACAATTCAAAGCAGTAATTGACTTTCGCAAGTTGGCCGGTCCAAAAGATACGTTCTTGTGACAAGGGTTTCCAATCACGAATGAACGACACTCACGGATTAAGCTGATTTTGGTCACAAATAGACAGCTTAAATGGCGTTCAGAGTTCCCATGAATTAGGCCCATGTCGACGGTTTCTGGTTTAAATATGGGGAAGGAATTTAGCACTTACGTTTAATCTAGGCAAACAAGTCACGACGCATGAACAATGATCTCTTCCATACATCAGAGCATCTGGTAGTTCAAGGTTACGCCAGCGAGTAAAGCTGGAAAATTGTTTCCGTCGCCAGTTGCAGTACGCTTCTCGAAAGTGGGCTGACTCCGCCTAGGTGTTTCGACCCTTTATAGCGGCGTTTTCGAGGTAGCTGAAGAGATGTGTGGATCAAAAGAGAGCGACCAAAAATTTACTGCGGTGCCACAAATGGTCTCCTTTACGAAACGGTATTTATATAACCGGTTATTATTCGTTTTCAAATTCACGGCGTTTCACCGTCACAAATATCAGCATTTATAACGAAAATAAATATTTCCCCTTTTGATTTTGACAATTTTTTTTCAATTAGTAATCAAATAATTACAGAATATTATGTAGGTTCCCATTTCATTTAAGATTGGATTAAATTAATATTAATTGTCCATCTCCCCTGACGTGAGCCTTAGGGGTGCGCTATAATAAATAGGCGTGCTATTATAATAGGAGTGATGTATTAAATTATATGACCAATAATTGATATCTAATCAAACGACTCTCTCACGATTCCCACCATTCCTATATTGTGAGCTTCAGATTTAATGAGAATTTGACTTTAGGTGTGAAAGAAATGTTTACGACCTCTAGCTGTATTTCCGACCTTATATGGAACTATTAGGGGGGTCGGTATTGGACACGTCTTCATGAACTGCAACGGCGGTCGTCAAACCGATCATGTTATCACATCGAATAATTGACTTATTGCTAAACTGCAGATTTTCTCAAATTAACGTTGCATTTAAACGATTATAGAGACTTTTGTGAACCATGACTCTCCTCCCTCATTTTTTGTTCATTTTTTTGGAGAAAATACTGCATCCAGATGAAGCTGTTCACTGCACTGCCCCAGCCGCAGGTGCCCTAGTTGACTATGCTTTAATTGTGTTAGTTAGTCTAGTCCAACGTATGGTAGAGAAACAGCACTCTCCCAGGTTAATAAACTAATAATGACCTAGCGCAGTTTCGAATGTTAACCTCGTCAATGATTCAACAATCCTCTGAGGAGAACCGCGTCAGTGACTCTGCATTCACCTTTGGAGAACCTCGTCAATGACTCTGCATTTACCTGATGAGAACCTTTTCAATAACTTTGTATGCACCTGTGGAGAAACTCGTTAGTTACTGCATTCACCTGTGGAGAACCTCGTCAGTGACTCTGCTTTACTTGTAGAAAACCTAGTCAATAACTGTACATTCACCTGTGTGGAGCCTAGTAAATGACTGCATTCACCTGTGAAGAACCTCGTCAATGGCTCCGCGATCATATGTGGAGAACCTCGTTACGGACTCAGAATTCACCGGTGGAGAGTCTCGTCAATGACTCTGCGATCATGAGTGGAGAACCTCGTTAAGGACTGCATTCACCTGTGGAGAGCCTCGTCAATGACTCTCAAATACAGTATTTTTCCTCTATGCACCAGCGTGCATGAGTACCACAGTTGAAATTCTTAAATAGTTAGGTTTGATAAAGTCCCTGTCTTTGCACACAAAACGTGCGAACCTACCAGATTAATATTGATGATCTTCGTGCCTGATGGAGAGTGGAAGAAGGGGATCTTGCGATACTCGCGTCCTGGCTTTGGTGGAAATAAGTCCCTAATGAAATGCAATATAATCTAGGGAATGGACATTCCCGCTATCTTCTTCTAATTCTCGCTGTTCTCATGATTGAGGTTCCTTCTTTTCATGATGTGCTGGGGCACATAACTTTTTAGAGGGCCGTCTACAACACGACCAGCTATATATTCTTCATCAGCACCTGAAATCCACAACGATCATACCCCTCGCGAATGGTCATCAACTTCAGGCAATCGGCATTAGTCATCGACTCCGCGCAATCTGCAATGGTGATCGGCATCTCACAAACCGCGATGGTCATTGGCACCTCAGGGTACCTCATTAACAGCCATGGTCATCGCCAACTTACAAACTGCAATGTCAACCCTGTAGTTTTCATTTTTCAAGAATCATTCCGCAATGCATAAACGATAAAAAACAGACGTTGCTACAATGAATAAACATTTCATGTGATCCCGATATCTCATGGAACTCAGCGTGGCCATACAGTTTTTCTGTCAGTGACTCGTTATTTTTATTGCCCTTCTGTTGACGCCTTATAAACAACGGTGTGTTGGATATGCTTGAGCAAATTGTGAGTAGTTGAACCAACAAATAAATTATTTTAGAATCAGTCTTTTATAAATTTTGCCTAGTAAAATTGTGATATTCTGGAAAAAACAGTAGCTAGAGAAACATATTATTTATACATAAGAAATAACCCTCAAGAATATCGTCGAAGGTATAAGATTATTGAACCCACAGAATAGAGGCCCTACGAAACTATCTATTTCATCTTATAAGGATATTTAAGTAAGGACGTCACGCCTGAAGGATTTCGAAACAGAATTTTGCCTGTGCCCCGTGGCCTAATACGTGACAAGATGGTGAACAGCAAGTCATCATTTACGCGCTCCAAATCATGTCAATCAACTAAATTTGTCATTATTCAGCGCATGGGATTTATCAATTGCAGGACACTCTGACCTATCACAATCGAACGTGAGTGAAGGTGATAAGTATTCAACTTGACATGAGCGGAGTGGAATGAAGGACACTCTGACCTATCACAATCGAACGTGAGTGAGGGTGATAAGTATTCAACTTGACATGAGCGGAGTGGAATGAAGGACACTCTGACCTATCACAATCGAACGTGAGTGAAGGTGATAAGTATTCAACTTGACAACCCTGTTGCCATTAGGACATATTTTGAGTAGTAAATGAAATTCAGCAACTTTGCAAGTAAAAAATGTGTAATAATATTGTGCTTGGGTAGTTTCTGTTGTCATTTTGTTGTAGGTGGTGAGCTCGAACATTTCAGGACTGCCATCTATCTGTCAGAAAACTAAAATTTTCAACAATGATATCCATTAGCGACAAATCACACGGTTCGGCAGTTCGTAACATATTTTGACTATGATAGTATATAAGTGCATTCGTGATGCATCAGCTTCTGTAGAGAGCTGCGGCTTCCATACTCTCGTGGGTACGTGATACACGCTCTACCATATATTATTTGTAACTGCATCTAGCTTATGAATCAACTGTATGCTACCAGAAACAGTTGGACCAGGTTTTTGACGTTATCTCGGATGTGCCTAAACATATTTTTTCTCGACTTTGTTTAACGGGAGTAAAATTCATTACTGGATCATTGCTAATATATTATGTATTATTAACAAAGCTGACAGAAAAAGCATTGTCATATTATTGATCGATTAAGGGCAATAGTTGTTTATCATTCTCTTCCAAATTCCAAGAAACGCTCTTCCTGATCAGGCTGTTGAATCACGATTAACACGCTCACACCGATAACAAATGTCGGTCACATGTAGAAAACTATGTTACCGATCAAAGTTCAGATGAGCTGGACCCATATTGTGGAATGATTTTAACGCATACGTCTTTGCTCGGCAAACCACTTGAAGCGAATGAATAGTGATATATACACATATATATA
>SDVV010030380.1:0-11683 GCA_016164225.1 Gammarus roeselii
ATACATATATATTGAAAATAAACACGTATAAATTTTGTAATGAGAAGGAAGCGCAGGAGCGCCGCATCAACTCGGACGACAAGGATTGTGAGTATGCTGCGAGCGTTAAAAACTAACTGTAGCAGCGCGGCGGTGCTCACGCCTTCTGAGCGTGGCCAGTGCACGTCGGCAGATGCTACGCTCGACACTACTCAAAACGCCATCAATATCAATGTAATTAACAAGCTTCCAATGGTTCATTCCGCAGAGTTGCTTTGACATAAATTCAGTCGAAAAATAACTAGTGTGTCTTCTGATAATCGTTAGGATTAAATCGACAGCTTCATAGTTCATGAAGTAGTAGTTTCTTCTGTTTTCCACCGGAGCTCCAACGTGTAGTCAGACACATAGTTCATGAAACATTTTGTCAATTTCAACTTGTTCGATAAAATGTTCAGCAATGAAAATTGTTTTGGTCTCAATAGGAATCATGTTAGACAACACATCTGTTGAAATGGGCAAGAATAAGAATCTCCTGTTCGGGAACAGTTCAGTTGCATGACGATAGTGAAGCAGAACTAGGGTAGTGAAAATCGACAGCATGAAACGAAAATAACTGTTTATACACATCAAGTTATCCATGAATGGATTTATATTCTATTTGATTTAATTTGAGCCTCCTTTCTTTTTGATTCTTATACAAGCTGTCCGTGAATCCACAGATATATGATTACCATCTGATCAACACGTGCATTTAAAAAATTTCACAGAATGACGTTCAATTCAAAGACGTTCGGTGCACGAATGGAACCGCAAGTGCCGCGCAGATCAAAAACACTCAAAGTATTCTACATTATTTCAAAAGAGTTTCCATACTGATGCAGAAGTATTGATTCAACAAATATGCGATGGTAGAAAAATGAATACGTATTTAATAGCGTAATTGTAACCGTTCGAAGTGTTGCGAATGCTATGCACATGTACAGCACTTACTAGGGCATTACATTAGATTTCAGCTGCTTGCCAATTCAATACGAAAATGGCCTTGCATGACAGAAACTGCTGGTAGACACGTAACTGAGAAACGAGCTTCGCATCAGAGCAGGGAGGATTGATTGGAAACCCAATTAGTCGCCCCGAAAGTAGTCCAATAATACAAGACATGTTTTTTAATAATACACCAGTTAAATTAGTGGAGGCAGCAGCAGCTTTGGCCTAGAATTTACTCATGATGCGATCATTTATTTATTTATTATTTGCTTCCTTGTTCCACCGGAGTCCCAACGCGAAGTTAATGCAGACTCCCCCGTAGGGCGGTATGATGCGATCATTTGATATGCCCCTTAAGAGCTGCGAGCATCAGGCTGGTCTGGATTTGATTTGAGCCTCATTTCCACCAGGGTTGGTCTGGAAACCGCAGCTCGTTAGGACACTTCACATATTTGAAACCACTCAAGTAAGGGCTCAGGAGGTCATATACAAGTTTTCTCGAGCCATATTGCGTATTGGCAGCAGTGAATCTGAGTGCAATATACACTTTTTGCTGTTAAACTTGTTCGAGTAACTGAATTTAGCACGGATTGTGCAGCAAGTCAGCTATGAGCCATTTCGCGTATTTGGCAGCACCAAGCACCCGCGATCGAATCAGCACATCCCCAGCATGCTCGTGGTAAGGGTTAATATGATTTTGTTAGTTCCTGGTGCACCAGCCTTGCTGTGCTTGGTCAGGAGCACTGGTTGTACTGGAGCGGGTAGTCGTCAGCGCCTGTTCAGGAGCTCTGACTGAACCCGAGCGGGCAGTCGTCGGTGCCTTGTCAGAAGCGCTAGTTGTACCGGAGCGGGCAGTCGTCGGTGCCTTGTCAGAAGCGCTAGTTGTACCGGAGCGGGCAGTCGTCGGTGCCTTGTCAGAAGCGCTAGTCGTCGGTGCCATGTCATGAGCGCAGGCGGTGCCGCAGCAGACAGTCGTCGGTGCTAGGTCAGGAGCGCTGGTGGTAATGGAGCAGGCAGTCGTCAGTGCCAGGTCAGAAGCGCTGGTAGCACCGGAGCGGGCAGTCGTCGGTGTCAGGATAGGAACGCTGGCTGCACCAGGCAGGCAGTCGTCGGTGCCAGGCCAGGAACACAGGTTGCACCGGAGCGGGCAGTCGTCAGTGCCAGGTCAGGAGCACTGACAGTACCGGAGCAGGCAGTCGTCGGTGTCAGGTCAGGAGCTCTGCCGTTGACGGAGCAGCACCCGTCGGTGCCAGATCAGGAGAACTGGCTGTGTTGGAGCCTAACAAGTTGCGATGACTATCAGTAGATGCGGGGCTTCGCCTATGATCTGAAACACCTCTGGAGCGGACCTTTTGAGCATGCTCTTCGAGAAGTCGCACGGCGGGAAGATGTGGATAACGAACGTCGGCTGCAAACAGAATGAAACTTCATTAAAACACTCACAAATGACCTCATGAGACTGTTCGAGGGTATCGTGTACCCCCACAATATAACATCTATCCAATTATAGGAGGGAGCAACAACACGATTTTGTAACGTATTCACGGTCAAGAAGTCCTGTGGACAAACAACTGAAAACGTAAAGAAAGGACAGAATTCGTTTCATACCAAAAATTGCCATGCTCTAGTATACACTTAATTTTCTATTCAAGCAATTACCGGTAAAGTGTGTGAGTTACATGCTACTTTAAACTAGACAACGTCACAATAACAGGGGTCGTACTGGTCTGGAGCCTAAAAAATAGTTAAACAGTGACAATTTTTTGCAAAAATAGTGACTACATAATGGATTTGGTGATAAAAGTGACCAAAAAGTGACGAATTATTTTATTAAAAATGTGCGACATTATGTAACTGAATGATATTTTTGTTTTGTTGGTCTACTAGCACAATGAACTGCAACTGAATATTTCAGTTAATCGCGAAGAAATCCGTGTTAGTATGGTATTAAGTTATTTATTGAGAAAAAGTACAATAAAGAATATTATTTAAATATTTAGCATAATTGAAACAAAACAAAATTTATATTTCTTTTAATGAAGATCCACTCGGGACCCTCCCCAAACCAATCTGACAGATCGGGATACGAACGTCAGACTCCCGCCACTGTCTTCATTTTATACCTTTAAGGCTTTATTAATTTATTTCATTCAGATCTGTAATAACATGATAGAATGAATATTAGTATTGTAGCTGCATATCAAACAATCAAATTTTAATATAAAATGAATAGTATTACTGTAGAAAACGTGCAGAAAAAATATTGCCATTATAGACTTGAGAAGACACAAATTATGAAATTATTTCATAGCCTTCTCTTTGTGAGTGTATTTACTATTGTATTATGGCAATGTTTTACTGTCAGTTTTCTGATGTAAATTTATATTATACAACCTTTTTTTCCATTGTTACCTAGAGATGCTCATTTCATATAGGCATCTTAGCTAACAATAACAATGAAAAAAATAATTGAGCTGAGGACATAAGCCCTCGTAGGACCGGCATTTTTTTGTAAGTGCGTGCTGGGTGGGCATATAAAATACGATATTGAAAGAAAAAGGTTAGAGTTAGAGTGATTGGACAGAACCAACTCTGATAGAAATTTTCATAAATAATTTGTTGATATTTTTTCTGGCAAAGTTGACTTTGAGAGTTTGTTAATGAAAGATTGGGAATAATGCAATAGGAATTTTATTGAATTTTCAAACCTAGACTTATGTAAACGGTATTAATATTCGCTTTAATGCTCTATAAAATGAATAAGTTGATATAAAATTAGAAATATTAAAAAAATATCAGAATATTTTTTTTTAGACATTTTCAGTGATACTGTGTAGAAATTTTGAATCATTTTTTTAGCCGTAATAGGTTGTTTGTGCCCCAAATATTCTCTCAAGGCTGGAATAGTGCTGGTTCGATGGCAAATGACCTGAGGAGCAAAAATATACAAGGATATATTATTATTGCTGTCATAGTTTTTGTATTATTAGCAAAAACGTAGTAAAATATGAAATTTTTGTTATGAATGGGTAGACTTATACAGAGTTAGCGCCTTCGCGTGTAGCTCGATTACTACAGTAGTTGGAATAATGTGGTTTGTTCCGTTTTATTTGTAAGAAAACAAGCTACAATTGGTTTAACAAGAGTTTTTGCGTCAAGTTAGTAGTTTTATTTCAAAGTCATGATTCCTCATGAAAAAAAGTCGATATTTTCGATCGAAAATGTCGATGATGAGTTATAAATGCCTGATTAGATCAAAATGAATAGCCCCAAAAGAAGCGCTATTTTACTACGAATTCAGCGCTGTGTTTGGGAGTTGTGCACGTCTAATAGTTTTTGAAGTCAATCAATTTTATTTGATCTAGTTCAAAAATTGGAAGAAAGAAAAACGTTTCAAAATGTGTTTTTTTGACTCCACAGCCTGTAGCTTGTAACTTCCATACAGCTCTAAAGAACCGCATTTGCTAGACTGATAGAATGGTGTCTTTCATTTGCGAGCGCTCAATAGTGAAAAAGTTATCTAGAAAAAACATAAATGGCGATACGGTCCTGCGAGGGTTAGGACACTCATTCCCCAATTAAGTTCAAGTTAGGCGTGACTACTTCTTGGTGACTCAAGGTTGTTGAATGTTTTAGCTAGTTTGCATGGTTGGCAACCCATGAAATATCAGTTCCTGAAGTAAAATGCCAAATAATTCTAACACTTCACCTCCTAAGGAAGATTCAGATTTTATGTAAAATGTCTGGGAGGACAAAATTTAAAAATAGTGACTTTTTAATGCAAATAGTGACTTTTCGACACTTTTCTGTATAAAATAGTGACTTAAAGAGACTTGACCCCAAAAATAGTGACTTTTAGTTAAAATGGTGATCCAGTATGAGTAGTAGTTGATGCAGCCTCCCCCGTAGGGCAATTGAAGAGTGGCAAAGTAGGTGCAGCGTAGATTCCGAGAAGGTTCAACCTTAATTCAGAGTAGGTTCAATGTAGATTCAGAGTAGGTTCAACATAGATACCGAATAGGTAGCAGTACATACCGAACAGGTTTAACGTAGATCCAGAGTAGATTTTACATAGATCCAGAGTAGATTTAACATAGATTCAGAATAGATTTAATGTAGATTCAGAGTAGATTTAACGTAGATTCAGAATAGCTTTAACATAGATTCAGAGTAGGTTTAATGTAGATTCATTCAGAGTAGGTTCAACATAGATTCAGAGTTGGTTCAACATAGATTTGGGAGGAGGGAGCAAAAGTTCCAGTATTCAGAGGAGCCTCAAGTGAGTCCTACAGTTTCTCAAGAGGGTCCCGAAGGGTCTCAAAGGAGCCCCAAAGGGCCCCAGAAGGGTCCAAGTGGGTCCCTCCAAATCCTCCTGGTCTTTCAAGTCCCCCGGGTTCCCGAAACCCCGAGTCCCACGAGCACTCCTCTTCCCTGGGTCACCCTGCCTCAACCAACCTCGATATATTTATTAATAATAACTGCAAAATTTATCACTAAGAAAATAGTGGCAGAGAAAAATAATAGAGCCCACGAAATCCTAAAATAAAGTGTACTGATCTATAAACTGACTAATCATCTATCCACCCCAAGCGAGGCAGTATGAGCTCTGTTCAATAAAAAACAGATCAACTATAGGAACATATGCAAAATTATATCGCGATTCCAAACATTGATATTCCAAAAATCGCTTTGGTCGGAAGAAAAACTGGCGAAGCAGTTGGAATGAAGGTTAAAACCATTTAGTGCCAACTACTTCCTAGATCAGGAACACAAAAAAAGTAACCGAAAAATACTACAAATTAAAGAGTCTCTACTGACAACTAGAAATGGAGCTGCTATTATTCCTTAGAGGTATGGTACTATGTAATGTATGTATGCTTGTTTGTAGAGACATAAAGCCGTTTCCATGTAACGATGAGGATATAAACATCAGTGGACAGACCTAATAATATGAACGGGGTCTTGCTTCGAGAACAAAAGAGGATATCCGAAATCGTTCATCGCGAAAGCTCAATCGGAGATGTCCCGTCGCCAGGCTGGTGAGGGCATCCGATTGTAATGAAGGGGCAGAGTTTTGCAATTGTAGCAAGATAACTTTCTGGATTCGTTAGGTCATGTTAGAAGCCGGTTGAGAGGAGTGTCGCGATTCAATCCTTAGCGGGGATCAGACACTGCCTGAGAAAGTTGAGGAAACAACAGAGCGCTCGCTAATGGAAAAGGAGTATGAGTGATAAACACTGGATTCGGATGAGGGGCGCAAACGGATATTTATTCAACCCGAATAGTAAGTAGAAAGAAGTCGGGGGTGGGCGAGCAATTTTAGAGTAACCCAAGTGAGTGTATTGAGAGTTTTGGAGGTGGAGAATGTGGTTGGGAGATATGGCTTTCTCGGTAGAAATGACAGTGGAGAGCACTTGATTGGAATGTGCACTGAGCAGGAGCTAGTACAGTGGAAATAGCTTCTTCGAGAAGCGAGATATCCGCAAATACACACGGGGTAAGGATGGCTCATAGTGCAGTGGTGGAGAGCGCGCTGATGGATTTCGTGATGCTTTAGAGGAGAGTGGTGGGGTGGCCGTTGGATGTGCGAGCGTTGAGAGGGGAGTATGGAGGTATGTCTGACCATCTACTTGAGGAAGGAAAACAAAGAGTGAAGCAGAGGTGGATGGGGGACAAAGAGTGGGAGGAGGAAAAAAGGTAGTAAAAGTGAGTGATCTAAACTTGGGAAGCAGAGCTGAGGAGTTTCAGCAAGCGTTGATGAGGTATATGACCGCGAGAGGGCAAGGCCTGAAAAATGTCGATTAAGAATGGGAGACGTGCGGAAAATGTTTGTGGTGAGCGCCGTGAGAGCAAGCGTAGAAGGAAGGGCTACGGGTGGTTGAACAACTATAGAAAGAAGAGGTGAAGAGGGTGCGAAAAGAGGAGACTGGGAAGGAGGAGGTGGGCCAAGTACTTTGATGAGTTGCTGAATGTTGATAAAGTCGAGAGACGAAGAGATTGTTGCAGACATTACACAGGTAGAGGAGTTACGGGAGGCGGTAGAGGTATGCAGATACAGACACTAGGCGGAATCTTCCAGGATGAGGGTGACCGACGGCATAGCGCACCACACACCCTCACACAACTCAGCTCTTTTGCGCTAAAGGGTCCGGCCGGAAACCCCACAACACACACTTCAAGTCACGCGTGAGGTTCGAGGTCCGTGTCAGCAGCAGGGCCCGACAGCGTCAATGGCTAACCCCCGCTGCGTCATGATGGCCGGGCTCCCCCACCCACGGCCATCCCGTTTCTCACCGAGACGCCAAGAGCGGGAAAGCACATCAGGGCAGCGTCAAAAATCAACCATTCTCCAATCACGCCTATTCATTGCATGCTCTCTCGCTACCTCCACATCGAAGTCTTTTTCCGCCTTCATCACCTTTCTTACCAATCTCCCTTCATCCATCCTTACCATGTGCCCGAACTATCTCAGAACACGCGAATTACAAAAAGCTTGGGGAGAGCCCCTAGTTTGGACGACGTTACGATGGAGTCAAATAGCTGGTAAGAGTACTGAATCTATGTTTTGGGTGTGGGTGCTGACTGAGTGGAATGGTGCTGTCTTTAATCAGAAGGATTAAAGACAGTACGGATGGTGCAATTAGCGGGGAATAATGTTGCTTCAGGAGTTGGTTAGAAGGTGTACTGATCGGGTTTTTGCAATGAGACAAGTATGTGAAAAGTTCCTTGCGGAGGGAAAGAATAACTGGACCTTCATTGATCTGGAAAAGGTCTACGATAGGATCTACAGGGAAGTGCTATGAAGGGTGTTGCGTTCGAGCGGAAATTTGTTGTAAGTGGTGTAGTTTCTATGTTGGCAGCAGAGCATGTGTCAAGAGTGGAGAAAGCTTGGTTCACAGGGAAAGTGGGGCTAAACAAGGTTGCGTAACGTCTCCCTGGCCGTTTTAACATAAAGTGGATGCAGTGGAAATAGAGGTGAACGCGAGTGTACAGGGCCAAGGTTTGGAGCTCCGCCCATGATTCAGCACTGGGAGTATATTCGGAAGAAAAGTTGTGTAGATTAGTATCGGAGTTCGGTAGTGTGTCAGAGTATGAAGCTGCGAGTTAGCGAGGGTAGAAGTTACGTAATCAAATGTTCGAGAGATGTCGATTCGAGCACAATATGTGTCCTCCTAAGTGGAGAGTTGGTGGAGGAAACCCAGTGTTTTGAGTACTTGGCTTCTCATGTGAAGACTGAGGTCAAGTTGCGTGTAAAGGAGGGATGCAAAGTGTTGAGTGCACTGATGAGTGTAATGGAGCTGTGGAACGTTGGGTATGAAATCAAGGAGAGGGTTGTACGAGGTGGAGTTGTCCCAACTGTGCTCTACAGGGTTGCGACGTGGAAGCGAGAGCAGAAACGTGAATAAGAAGTCCGGCATTGACACCCGCACGGTTTAATAAGTGCCCGGCATTGGCACTAGCAGTGAAAAAGTGTCCGGCATTGGTACCTGTTCGTTGTAAAACGGTGTTCAGCAATGACACCAGTCAGCATTGGTTTAACAAAGAATGAAACAGACGACCTGAAATTAACATAGTGGGTGGGTTGCTTTCTCTTCACGTGCTGATCGAGTTGCTTCAAGCATCATCGTTAAATGCTATTCCCTACTAATACCATGCCTCTTCATTATATCGCATTACAGAAATTACGCCATTTTAGACCTTCTACTTCAGAATTAATCTTCTTACTATCAAAAGACAATCCAGTTTTGGGCCAAAAGGTTTATTGTTGCCTTCTTACACTTGTAGACACTTGAATGTTTAGACGTAATGTTCGAGGGGCATGGCTGCAGTGACGCTGAGACGTTGGTTGAATTAGAACTGAGATGGTGAAGAAGTTAGAGGTCAGTAGATTCACGTGTTCCGAGATGGTTCGGATGGATGATTAGAAATTGGTGAAAAGGGTGATGACGGCGGAGGTGAGTGGACGTAGGCCCAGAAGTAAACCGAAGTTTGGGTGCATGGATATTGTGAAGCAGGCGTTAGGAAGGATAGAAGACATAAGTGTGGAGGTAGCGAGAGCGTGCAATGGATAGGCGTGAGCAAAGAATGGTTGTGAATGGATGAGTTTTGACGCTGCCCTGACTAGCTTTCCCGACCTGGTCGTCTCGTTGAGAGACGGGATTGGTGACACTGATCTCGAACCTCACTCCTGTCCCAGTGTGTTGCGGGGTCTTCTGGCCAAAACCTTCAGCCCCCAACGCAAACGGCCAAGTTTGTTCGCGTATGAATGTATGACAGGAGTGTGAATTGAGCCTTGCTGTCGGCCGCCCTCTTATCAGCCATGATTTAAATGCCAAGCTGACAGTAGAATTGACCACACCGAATAAAAACCCGTCAACCTCGTTGTAAATCATTTTCAAAAAAGTATACTGAAGACGTATGCTTTTCTCGACATACTTCGCGGGAACAGGTCTCGTTTACGTGCCAATAATATTGTACGTAGGTGCCGTGTCAACAGAGATCGTTAGAGGTAACAGATCGAAGATGGTGTTGGGCTTAGCTACTGTCGGAAGAAGGGCTGTTGTAAATTGGATGACCTCGACAAAGTACTCCAATTCTACCTGCACTTTGCGTAGCAACACCGCCTAAAAACCCTCTCTTCACGAATAATCCTTCAAGCGGTATCTTTATACAAGGGACAGTGTTAGAAAGAAACTGTGAACCGAATCACTATCAACCGAATTAGTCCGAGAAGCACGACAAAAATGGCAATGGGGTAAAATCAGAGGAAGGATAGCGGCCAGGTGAGCCTTGCCGGACCTCTCAAAAAAAGGATAGCATCCCTAATTATGTACGTGAAACGACTGAAGGCCATACAGCAACTGGATCGAGTAGTAGCTGTACTTTGTCTCTAGCTATCATTATACAGAAACAGACACTAGACCGAATCCCCCAGAAAGAGGGGTTGCCGACGGTAAGGCGCAATACACACTTCTCTCATACACTCTCACAACTTAGCTCTTTTGCAAGGGTCCGGCTGGGAGCCCCGCTACACACCCTCCGGGTCATGAGTGCGGACAGAGGTCAGTATCGGCAGCAGTGCCCGCCAGTGTCACTGGTTTACCCCTGTCACGTTATGATGACCGGACTCCCCCGTCCACGACCACCCCGTCTCTCAACGAGATGCCAAGGGCGGAAAAGCACATCAGGCCAGCGTCAAAAATTATCTTCTATTCACGCATATTCAGAGCACGCTCTCTCGCTACATTTACACTCAAGTCTCTCTTTCCTAACGCCTGCTTCTCATGGGCAGTGAGTGAATATACTCGCTCAGCCTAGCAGCACACTCGTGAAAAATTTGAGACTGAGCATGCTCTATTCCCGAGATGCGCCTACGGCTCGGGAGTGCTCCATTGGCAGGAGTTGTGCATGGTTGCCTTTGTTACTCTGTAAGATATCTGAAGCCGCACGGACTCGGATTAGAGAATGTGATAGGTTTTTCCTACTAAGCTTCAAACCGAAAGGTATAGTTCAGCTGCACTATTTTGAAAAAGAAAACGTGAAGCTGTAGATGAGAGTAGGGAAAAAAAGGGAGAGCTTAACTCATTCCTTCTTTCCCACTGTGACATATGAGGCTGTAAGTAAGAATCACGAGATGGGTGATCCAGATATCACGCATTTCCCAAAAATTCGGACGGCCTGGGTGATTATATCCATCTACACTGAAGATACAGCGGGAACCACATAACATTCGACCGATCATGGCTGCGAGCGATTGTAGACTAATTTGCCGGGCTGCTACATGCCTGCCTTATATAGCCAAGCTTGCGTAAGTTTGTATCGATGTTAGCCAGATGAACGATACAGCAAAAAATCTATCGTTGAAATTTTTTTAGTCGAAGGTATCATTTTTTTCAGAACATCGACATTGGAAACCTAGATATCTGAAGTATCGATAGTTGGAATAACTATACATTACTACACATGTTCCAATATTAGAATATACCGCTCCTTCCGGTGGCGCGGTCTACTTTAAACTTAGATTAAACTCTAAAAAGTTAGAGGAAATAAATTGCCAAAAAACGGCCAAATACAGCGACTAAAAACTGAAGCATTGCAGTTCATTTTCAATATGAAACGATATCTTTTTGATCTGTACAGCTGCAAGTACGCAAGACTTTCTGGCCGCGACCACGCTACAAAAACGCCTATCTATCAATCACGACATAGCCCGATTTACACCAGGATGTTACAAATGCTTCAGTTCAAACTAACTAAATTGGCAGTTGGAAAAAAACAAGAAAAAATACAGAAAGAAGTTCGAATTGACAACCAAGTCTTCCGTTGGTGTTCGGAAGGTTGTTCATGCTAAACTGCGACAATCAATAGGAAAGCATATTGATGAAGTCACGGTGCTCTGTGTTAGTAGACATTGTTAACACATGTTCCAGTTCTAAGAACCGTTGATCCTGCTGAACACTGACCGTTTGAGCCCCGGGAGCGGTGACATTGACGATTCCAGCGGCCTGCTTGCCTCCAAGGTAGCTTATGAAGCCGTCTATGAGGGCCTGCTGTTGACACACCGTCTCGTACGAGGAGTTGCCGGTTGGTAACGCCACGAGGACTGCGTGTTCGCCCTCTTGCTGCAAAAAAAAAAAAAAAAAAAACTTCAGCCACAATTCGCATATAAATTCAAGTGCCATGCGCTAGTTACGCAATAGCAAGCAGAACAGCA
>SDVV010030381.1:0-11683 GCA_016164225.1 Gammarus roeselii
CTGATGCATTTAATTTAATTTGATTTAATTGAATTGAAATTAATTATTGCACTGATTCAAAGTAAAATAAGCCCAATGGTTTTTTTTTTAATTACGTTGAGTGCCGCAGTGCAACAGGCACATCACAGACACGTCTGAGTAAATTACTTTTTGAGCTTTTTAGCCTTCATTTCGTGTTCAGCTCAAGATCATTTTGTGTAAAATTTTCCAAGGTATAAGATAATTTAATTTTTTCAATTTTTTCCCGACAACTGTCAAAACGAAGATAGCCCATCTCTTTTCCTGTTACTTCAAGATTATTTGTGGAAATTATCTACACTTCAGTAGCCATTCTGGGCCATACCTTATCTGAAACATCCGAGTTGTGTGCGGCTCCTACAAATATGTACACAAGTGCGTGCCTCTCACCATCCCATGGTCATGAGTAGCTGATGCTGCTCTCTACCCCCGCTCTCTTTTCCACTGCCTTTCCTCCCGTGTTTATTTTAGGACTCATACAGGTTCCTCGAGTAAATTGCACCGCAGTATAAGCCTGTCGACCTAATGGACTGCAAATTCATCACCAGGTACTTCATACACTAACAGAGATTAATATATCGTTTTTTTGCCTCTGTCTCATCAACCTGCGCAAATGGGAGGCTCTGAGGAACATATGGTAACGTGAACGACAACTCAAAAATTTCCAAATAAGATAAAAGATTATGAGAGTATTTCTGTCTGAATTTTCAAGTTTACGCTAGGACCAATTTCTTTTTGGCCAGTCAACATTCATTACAATTTTTAGCAAAAATATTAGTCCGTCATGTCTGTATTATTTTGAATAATTTAAACAAAGTGGTATAACCTAAAACTCAATTCCTTTGAGTGATTTCCTTCTACCAATATAATAATATCTTTGTACCTGCATCTTCCGATTAGGTTTATATCAAACATCTTTGCATAGGCTTAGTCAGCATTTGTTAAAATTACTAGCTAATTATTTGTCACTGTCTCTTTCTGAATTTATTGTTTCTCATATTACAAAGAATTAAAACAAGAAAATAAAAGTAATGAAAGCATGTAGGAATAAGACGGTAGAATATATTGATCAATGATTTGAAATGTTTCTGAACGCTTGAACAAAGACTTAGATGTGTTTGAACGATAGGCAATAGCCAAACACGATCGCGCACAATACAAGGTCACGGGTCCTCCTCTTAACGCCGAGCCCTAAAATGATAAGCTAATAAGACTCTCTCTAAGCCCCTCCAACAACAAACCCTCTAAGTAGTCCACTTCACTGAGAATTAGCCTCTCATTAAAGACATGTCGCTCCACAGTCACACTGCCAACAGAAGCAAATCCTGCTGCATGTGTTATAGTGGAACATGCGAGAAGTGCGCATGTGCCAAGATTTGATTTGATTTGATTTGAGCCTCATTTCCACCAGAGCCTTAACGTGAGTCATAATAGGCTCCCCCGTAGGGCTCGATGATCATTGATTCAAGTAGGCTCGCCCGCCTAAGTGTGCGAGGAAAAAACAAAACAACGCTTTTAACGTTAGAAAATGTCCGACGCACGCTGGTGCGCAAATGAAAAAACGCTTACTCGAAACGGACCTCCGCTTTCAATCCTCTACAACTTAAAGAATGATATGTACGCACCCTAGTGCGTACAGGTAGCAACGTCGAGATTAGTACAAGGTCAGTGGCTACACGGGCCAATTCACCTCCGACAGCAACGCAACACAATATTTACAGTTTAGTTGTATAAATACATTAATTTATTTAAGTAAGATAAAGACACAGATGAAACGAAACGAATCCTTGTCTCCAACTCTTCAGAACCTCATGTTTATTATGTCCACACGCCAGTGCGCACAGATAGTATCGTCGAAATTGGCACAAGGTTCACGGCTACGCGGACAAAGCCAGATCCGGCAGCAACGCAACACAATGTTTACAGCCACGCAGTCTATTTGTTTTTTAGTACAAAACGAATCCCCGTCTCCAACCACTAAGAACTCCAAGAATAACATGCACGCGCGACAGTGCGCACAGACAGCATCGTCGAAATAGGTACAAGGTCTATGGCTTCACTGATTAGACAGACTCCAACCGCACCGCGTCACAAGGTTTTATAGCTGCGCAGTCCAGGTCAACCCCAAAAACTGCAAATGGTCCGTGCACGCGCAAGCGAACACCAACTGAAGAAAAAATAGCCACTCACAGAATCACAAACACGAACTCCCGCACAAATACTCCAGCATAATAATATTATGGATCGTGAAAAAGAAAGCAAGCGCAGGTTCGTCATGGGCAGAAAAACAGCCCAGATTATTGATTTCGCACTGATTGTTTAAGGGGATAGGGCGGGATGGGGGGGGGGGCATTGGTCTCTTGGGTTGCAGAAAAGCCCGATGAATCCCGAAGGGTGACCCATGTCCCCCGGGTCTTCCCGAGCTCTCAGAGTTCCCGAGACCCCTCGTCTCAGCTCATCTCGGCTTGTCTTGAATCATTTCGGCCAGTTTCGGCTCGTCGCGCCCAATTCGACTCGCCTCAACATGTTTCGACTGATCTCGACGCACCTCAACCAGCCTCGACGCGACCCTCGCCCCTTGTGCTAGCGATCCGCGGACTGTAATGGTTAATTGTTCAACTCAAGCATCTCACATAAATGTTTTTCTGTGAATGGGTTTTCCAGCGCTGCGAGGGGGCAGCAGAGGTTCCAGGATTCAGAGGGGCCTCTATAGGGTCCCACAGTTTCTCAAAAGGCTCCCAAGGGGTCTCAAGGGTGTCCCAAAGGGCCCCAGAAAGATCCAAGTTGACCACCCCAATTCCACCTGGTCTCCCAAGTCCCCCGGGTTCCCGAAACCCCGGGTCCCCTAGTCCCGCGGATCCCACGAGTACCTCCTCTCCCTGGGTCACCTTGTCTCAACCAACCTCGATGCATATAATAAAAATAACCAATGCAAAATTTATCACCATGAAAAAAGGGCAGAGAAAAATAATAGAGCCCAAACAAGAAGAAATAATATAATACTAAAATAAAGTGTTAATGATCTATAAAATCAATAAATGAATAATCCTCCATCCACCCCAAGCATGTGCCAAGAATAACAGCGCAAAAGCCAAAAATGCACTAGAACCAGCAAGCCTATAAACATAGAGCTGCCGCATCGCCCGCACACTAGTAGCCAGCGCATGTGCCCCAAAACGCGATATGGAGAAGCCTACCCTCTCCCACAGGGCTGCTCTTTCAGTGACAGATACTCACCTAACGTTACCGAGCTCTCCTTCTCCTACCCCTTGTACCTCTGAAACTGAGTCCATAACTCCAATTTATTTCTCCGATACAGAGCCTTTAATCGTCACCTCAACAGAAGCAAAGCCGGCTCACTGTGAAGCATCAAGCACCAGCACTGGGTCAACAGAAAATACCAAGGTCCCTGAAATAATACTCATTGGTGATATCCTCTTGAAAAATGTGCTAACGTCCGACCTTTCAGATAGATGCACTTTTGAAAAGATAAATTTTACCGACCATGGTGCTCTGTCTAAAATCATTGGAAGCGCAAATCCATTCAAAAATTACATTGTTGTTCTAACGGACTACGTAGAAAATGAAGTAGTAGTCAAAATAACAACAGCATTTTAAACGAAAAACCAAAATGCTAAGATGTACAAGGCAGAATCCCTCAATCTCAAAACAATTGAACAGAGGCGCCGTTTCATGAGTCTTTGTCACTCTATGAGGATCAAAGTTATCCCAACAGGCAAGCTAAGAGACGAATTCACTAGTGCTCCCGACAAACAATTGTTTTATTCAAAGAATGCTAGTCTAAACAATGGTGGAAATATCAAATTTTTCAACACGATAGCACGTTGCGTTTCTCAGAGGGTTGAGGTATTGCTATCCCTACACTATAACAATGTCAGAAGCAAGCAATCATTACCCTGGTCTCCTTCCTTCCTCTACATCCCTCCACCATATAGCCATCATCTCGTATCATCACCCCATCACTCGTCAGCAAAGGACATCTACTCGCAGACAACTCACATCCTAGCGCCCTCTTGTCAATCCCAAACTAAAATTAAAACTAAAAATTACCAATCAGTGACTCCTTATCATCCCAACACAATTAACTCCCATGCAACGTCTTTTCAACGCGGTCGCAGCAATAGCGTCCCCTCGGCGCCTGTTTATCGCTTCTCCTACCCTCCTCCTCCACTCTGCACTACTCACAGAAATTAGTCTAACTATGCTTGCAGCACAGCCCCAATCCTCCCCTTACGCTAACATTCCCTTGCCTCAGCCCAAACTCAAACTCTACATATTCTGCTAATCCCTCTCATATACTACCCTCCTCACCCATTCTTGCCTCGAGCTCCTACTTTCGTTACCTTTCCCTACCCTCAACCCAAACTCCAACATTACCTATCCCGTCAACCCCTCCCATATATTACCCCCCTCCACCCGTTCTTTCCTCTAGCTCCCACTTCCGCTACCATTCCCTAACCTCAGCCCAAACTCCAACTTTACATATCCCGCCAATTCCTCCCATATATTACCCCTTCCATCCGTTCTTTCCTCTAGCTCCCACTTTCGCTGCCATTCTCTAACCTCAGCCCAAACCTCAACTATACCTATCCCGCTAATCCCTCCCATATATTACCCCCCTCCGCCCATTACTTCCTCTAACACAGTTCAGCTATCCTCAGACATGCCTCTCTTCAATCACCAATCTAAATATCTTTCCCTTGGTTCTGTTCGATCTCCACTGCTCCAACCTACCCTCAACAACGAAGAATAGAACCGAAAGCATGGTGTGTGTGGGGCTTAAGATGATTGGTGTTTCCAATGATTGAGATCGTGCGTTGAATAATGAATGATAAAAAGATAAAAAATAATAATAATTGATGAACGGCTGAAATTGATCTCCTGCCGTCCTCACAATCTCTAGCCACGGATTCAGCGCTTGACTGACCGTTGAGCTTTCAAGGTTATGGAACGGCAGTTATAAATTGATCGGCCACAGAATTGAAGCAAGCAAAACTTCGCGCGAACCGCGCGATATTGAAATTATATAAGTACATTGAATTGCATTGAGTAGTTTCCTTATCTGACTCCATTTTGATCGACGGCGGGTGTTTGCCTATTTTTAATCCTAGAGAGAGATGCGACGAGGTGCAGGGGAGTGATAGCGAGATAAATTTTTACATATATTACAAGAAAACGTAAGGTTATGCAAAATTAAGATCGACGACAGTGCTAGCATAGACGGCGACGTAGTCAATGATACAAGTATGAATAACATTGGTTGTAAGGATCGTTAGGAATTAATCACGGGGTGAATTTACCCCAAAAATTAGTTACATTTGGTGACATAGTGTTACGGTTGACAATGTAACAAACACATGAATTAAATTAATGGTAAGCCTACAGTCAGCCGTGGCTGGATCTAGTCGCGATTCGTACAGTTGAACTATTTATAGACCCGTCCTAGATCACACGACACGGAAATAGCACGGTTACATGAAATACCAGGAACACCCGATACCGAGACTTACGGAATGGTGAGGGCTTGCTTTGTTACACTGAAGAGCTCAGTTTACGCGACGACTCGGTTGGCGCACTGAATCGGATGAGCTCGACGTACAGCTTTTAATCGGGACGATGACCAGAGCTGTGTGGTAGTTTTAGACTATGACAACCAAGCGAGCGGGGGCTGGTGGTTGGAGCGATGAGCACAGTGAACTGTCTTAAGGTTAGTGCGAAACTAAGGGCACACGTGGTTGACGAGACGCTGCGTTGTGGTGAACGAAGTGGCGCGTTGCTCGAAGCACACTTGGCGTGCGGAATGAGATGTACGCGTTACTCGATGCACACTTGGCGTGCGGAACGATGAGCGCTAGGTCGCAAGGTGCTCCGCGGTGAGCAGTCGTATACGATGAAGGAACTCCAGAGACGACTCGGGTGTGGTGATAGATGCAGAGTTGAAGAAATAAGTCACTCCGGGTGATTGTGGAGACGGTTGAGTTTGCGTGCTTCATATCGGTGAAGGACTGAGTGTTCCGGGGTGCCCTATGCGAAAGGGGACGACCCCTGCAGAGCCGTTTGCACCCTGACTGCTCCGTGGCTGGTGAGAGGCTGATTGTGCGAGCTAGCTAGCTAGGCCAGGCATGTGATGATGGCAGGGCACCGCAGTGCATGTTGTCTTACTCTGCACTCGGTCAGACGTATGATACAGTACAGTGCAGATTGAGTGTTGACTGCGCCAAATGAATGTTCAGAACAGTACATGTTCCAACAATAATTAAATCAGGAAAATAAATTAATATTACTATAAACATTTGTTGAGGTTTTATAAGAACATCAATGTATTATAACATAGCTCGCTTGTTAATTAAGCATTTATATGAATGCTCTGGGTTTAAAAGCTGAGCTACGAGTTGAGTGCAGTACAGCTGAGTGAGAGAGATAGAGTGAAAGAAGTATAGCCTACTATAAGTGAACGTTGTAGCAGCTGTACACAGTAAATAACACGTTATTATTCTTAATGAAGTCCTTGAAAAAGTGATTATTTGATTTAGGAAATAATTACGCAGATGTTGTTTTGAATTTAGTTAAGGGAATTGATAGTTTTTAATTATGAGTAAAAGTATGATGTTATTTTGATTAAGTTAGTAAGGCTGGCTGAAAGAACGATACTGGATACGTGGCAAAAATAGCCTGGCACGGCATGACAGGAAAGGACTGAAGGGATGTGACGTTTGGTGTTGTTTGCGCATTTCGGCGATTGGTTCTGGATAATGAACAACGAGCCGGCATCGAAAGGTCTGGGCGAACGTGAAGTCAGAGATGGACGTTGTAGAAGCTTATAGTTTTCGGCTAATTGGCAATTACAGTGTGACAAGGACGAGATCTCATTCGAAGGATTCCGAACGGATATTGGGAAATAATCGCTGGGTCAAACTTTATGACTGCCGCCAGCGCATGTGCTATGCATCGTTACACAAGAGTAGCGTGAGTGAGAACTCGGAATGTATAGCATGAGGTTGCTCGATGAGCACACACGGACAAGGTGAGCATACTTAGACATGAAGTATAATGAGAATAGTTCATGAAATGTTTGAGTTACACGTGACTGCAAGAATTAAATAAGATGTAGTTATTACAGTAGTGAGGCGATAGCAAGACATTTGTAGTAGATAAAACACAGTACAGTATAGTAGGGCAGCTATAGTAGGGCGCTTGTGGTGAGGAAAAGCGTCGCCACACATACAAGCAATGTCGCTTGAGAATTAACTACCAGATTCTTAGATAACGTCAATAGAAGTGTTGCTGAAGAGCATATTAAACATATAAATGAGGGTGGTGTTGCTGACACATGAAACAATAAAACGGGTGAAAAAAATGCTTAAGCAGGTGACGGAAAACTTGCAACAATTCCCCAGGAACACTAATATCGACACCATTCTCATATATATAAGAATAAAAAGACAATCAACACTAGCAGACGGACATTGTATGATTCGTGCGGTGATCGGATCTGTAGTAAAACAAACAGGACTAAACGATAGAAACCTCATAAAGGTGATAAAAACCAAAGCAATGGAGGAATCCTTCAATTACATAGAAGATTACGAAGCCTTCACCGAGTATAAAAAGATGATAGGTTCCTCTCCGAGATAGAAAAATAATTTGAAAACAAAAAGTACAATAGCAGTTTTGGCGATCTAGTCCCCACAATTCTCAGCAACGCACTCGAAATACAAGTCACAATCTTCGATGAAACAAACCCGGACATCGTAACGAAAACTGTAATTAATCCAACCTTAGGAGCTGCTCAATACTCAATATTTGTAGCCAAGAAAGTGGACCACTATAGTAATCTTGCACCAACCCACCCTATGAAGCCACATTTCGAACAACAAAATATTGCAGCGAAGCGAAACAAGCACGTGGAAACAAATGTAATGTTCCAATAGATATTCTTCTTTGCAATACGACAATGATACATCCATATTCGATGAAGAGATGCCTCTGCAATCATTCCAAAGTGACACCAACTGTCCTGTGAGTAAAAACAAATGACTAGATACACAAACTGTTCAAGCTAGGAGCAGCAACCACCCCTCAGCAACTATGTCTGCAAATACCCATCAGAACCTAAATAATATCGTGATCAAACATATAAACGTTAGAAGCTTAAGATCATAGATGGATCACATCAAAATGATAATGAAGGAGGACTCAATTGACATTCTACGTCTGACTGAAACCTGGCTAGAATCAGACATTACTACTACCTTCATCGAGATTGACAGCTTCAATATTTTTAGAGAAGATAGAGGAAGGAAAGAAGGTGGAACCGTGATTGATGTGTAAGAAGAATATACCTCTTCTCAAGTAATGCTTAACGACAGCAATGAAGTTGATGACCTTTGGGTGAACATCCAGGTATGAAAAAACAGATAGTTTGTTATTGATTCTCTTTACAGACCCCCCAAAGCAAGTATACAGTCATTTCAATACATCAAAGAAAGATTTCGAGGAGCTATTCGCTAAGGAAAAACGCTGTACATTTTAGAAGATTTCAATGATGATCAATTGAAATTGAAATCCAACAATATGAAGCTGATTTTAGACAGACTCGAACTGCATCAGCTCATATAAAAGTGCAACAAGAATTACACCCGAATCCCAAACTGTATTGGATCTGCTCAGAAGTAACAATCCGTCTTCCATTGTTACCACTGACGTGGAGCCCAATTCTATCTCGAATCACCATGAAATAAAGTGCACCATTAATATCAAAAAAGAGAACAAACAAGTTTACAAAATAACCTGTCGTACAAAAAGAAATTACACCGCCGATAATTTCAGAGCACAACTAGTGGCAAGCGTCGAGATGATAAAACCGAGACATGGCACAAATAACGTCACAGAGCAAGCCCAATTACTCACATACTATTTTCTTACATGCCTGAACGCTGTGGCCCCAACGGAAACTAAAACAATGAAAAGAATGCAGGTTAAATAGAGAACAGAAGAAAAAATGAAACGAAATTGCACTTGAAAAATATCTCAAACTCAGAGCAAAATGAAGCATCTCTTGGTTAAAATTTTTTCGAATTCAAAATAGAAGAGTCAAACGAGAAGTCAGGAGGGCAAAAATAAAATACCACCATGAAGAACTAGAACAGTGCAAAACCAATCAAAAAGAAATGTGGAATGTACTTAAAATAATTGTTCTATACAAAAAAAGATCACCTCGCCTACTTATCCGAATACTCAAGCAGCTTCAGAAGTTTAACTACTACTTCGCTGAAGTTGGAAACAGGTTTTTGAAGAGGTAACCCAGGAAGCTTATCAAGGATTACAGAGCGACGCAACAGATACAAGTCCAAAAGCTTTCGATGGAGACCGCGATCAAGAAGCAAACGTCAAATGGAAACCAAAGCAAGTATCGCAACACGAAGTGAAACGAGCTGTATTTGCATTGAGGAACACAAATTCAACAGGAATAGATGGTTAAGCCCTACAATATCTGGAAGACAGCTTTAAAGTTACCTTGCCTTATATCAGCACAGTTATAACACCTCCGTAGCAAGTAATGAACCATCCAACTTTAGACCGATCAGCCTTCTGCCTGTCCTATCCAAGATCCTAGAAAAAGTAATATCTATTTAACGGATTGATGTACCTCGAATCAAACAAGCTGTTCAGTGACTGCCAGTATGCTTATCGGCGAAAATTGTCAACAGAAGACGCATTTATGAGCATCACTGAAGATCTGTACAAAAACTTTGATGAGGGGCAGATATCTCTGCTGGTATTGCTAGACTTATCGAAAGCATTCGACAGTGTAAGCCGTACAATTCTTTTTGGCAAGCTCCACAACATCGGAATAGACCCTACTTGGTTCGAAAGTTATGTGATGAATCGGCAACAATCAGTTAAACTCGATAACGCAACTATGTCTAATTCGGCCTCAGTTGCCTGTGGGGTCCCTCAAGGTTCCATACATGGCCCTTTGTTGTTCCTGGTTTTTGTAAATGACATCGAATGTAAATTACCAAAAATTCAAGTGAAAATGGTAATGTACGCCGATGATGTTCAAATATTGCTTTCCCAAAAGCCGTCGGATCTGAATGCACTGAAAGACGACGCTGAGACAGCCGTAACTAATCTGAAATCTTGGTATGATAAAAATTAATTCAAGCTCAACTCTGAAAAATAAAATGCAACTTGTTTGGCTCGAACTCAAAAAGAAAAGCAGTCCCAATGAATTTCTCTATCAGGATAGGCAAATCGGACATTCCTGTTGAAGATAAAGTTATAAGTCTGGGAGTACGGTTTGATCCCGATCTTTCCTTTAAACACCACGTAACTACTCTGTGTTCCAAGCTGAATGGAACACTTTTGTTCCTAAACTCCGCTAAAAATAATTGGATTTCAAATCAAGATTACCGATTGTCCACGCTTTAGTATTTTCTCACATTAACTACTGCCTTTCAATTTGAGGGAAATGCACCAAAACTCAAAGAGAGAAAGCGCAACGTTGTATAAACTTTGCAGCAAGAATAACCTGCGATGGTAACCACAGAAAACGAGACCACGCAAGTCCGCTCCTGCGAAAAATTACTGTGGCCCAATATCGACAACAAACTGGCACTCCATGAGTCAATCAGAATTTTTTAAGATCTTCTAGAAAAACATTCACCCGGCAGCCAAAGGCACATATATTCTCGAGGTGAAAAGAATAATCGAGTCACAAGAAATAATGATACTCTGCACGTTGAACACAGGAAAACAGAAACTGCCTGTCGAGCTTTTTCGATCACTGGACCAAAATCCTGGAACAACCTCCCAACAAGTCTCAAAAATCTTGAATCCAACAAGTCCTTCAAGAATAGGCTTAATGAACATCTGTTCACCGATCAATTCAAAACTGTAACTTTGCCACCAAACACAAGCTAAATACATAATACCAATAACCAGAAAATGCATTCTGTTCTTGAGCCACCACCACCACCAACAACCACCACCACCATAACTTTCAACATTGAGACACCATCTAATCGTTTTTACTTAGACGATATTTATGTTTTCTAAGTTGTTACCGATCACAATTGTATTTGCCAATTACCATAAGTGTTAACTAGCGTTTTGTCTATTTCTATGTTTTAAATGTTCCAGTCGCTTTGGAACATTCTTCCACTTAGTCAAATCATTAACTTTTCCGCTGCAGTGTTTGTCTACAAAGCTTTGAATCATTTAACTTACATTGATAACAGTTTTTTCATTAGAAATAATCCTATGTATGATCTTCGCAACAATGCGGATTTGCAAATCCCCCGAAATTCGTCAACGCAGTCTCAACTATTTCTAAAATACAGAGCTGCTAAAACCTGGAATTCTCTTACCATAGATATAAGGACTGGCAGAAGTATTGCTGCCTTTAAACGTAAACTAAAATTATACCTGTTTGAACTTGTACGTGCAGAAACTCTTGAATTGTAATTTACTTCTGCTATGCAATTTACCGTGTCAACTATTTGTGTTTCTACATTCCATCTATAGATGCTTTCATTTTGTAAATATATATATTTTCTCTCGCCTCACATGCTCAAATTTCCAATTATCTTGTTCACGTTGAAATCCGTCTATTTAGTGTACCTATCGATTATGACTCATT